>ML295949.1:2549-12712 GCA_005239495.1 Nicotiana undulata | reverse complement strand
GTCCGGTGGGATCGGGTTGCACGCCGCAACAGAAACATAATAAATGATTGTGATTGTCAGGTAATATCGGGTTGCGCGCCGCAACAGAAGAAATAAGGGTGGAATTGTGATTGTGATTGTGATGAAGCGATAATTGTGGAACTTCCATTGTGTTTCTTTCTATATCTTTGTGCAGTGATTGTGTGACTCTCTGTCTGTCTCTTGCCTGTGCATTGTTGAGTTTACTTAGAGTAAAATTATACCAGTACAATTCAAATGTACTGACGTCCCTTTTGCCGGGGGCGCTACATTCTTGTGATGATTTTAGGTGGTTCTATAGCAGGTACTCCAGCCCACCGACAGTAGTGCCTCCTCTATGTCCCATCAGTTGTTTTGCTGAGCCCCTTTCCCCTCGGGGCCCTGTGTGGATCATGCCATCTCTTCTTCTGGATTTTCATTTTGGTATTTGTGTAAGGTATAGTCGGAGCCTTGTTACCGGCAAGTATTATATAACTCCTTTGCACTCTTAGAAGCTCTGTAGACAGGAAATTTGGGTTATGTACATATGTATTTTGGGCAGTATAACTTGTAGACCACATAAAGTAAACCTGTATGTTATGTATATTTTGTAAGTATTGTACAACATGTGAGTAATGACAGAAATCTAGAATTTAATTCAAGGTTGTAAGAATGCGTTTAAATTATAATTGAATAAGGTACATTGGAATCACGGGGTAATACGTGGGATGGAAAAGGGAATCCAGGTCCGCTTGACTAGGGCTACCCGGTCGAGCGCCGGTCGTGTCCCTCGGTTTTAGGGCGTGATAAACTTGGTATCAGAGCCTAAGGTTTTTAAAAGAGTCCTAGGATGTCTCGGAGCCGTGTCTAGTAGAGCCCTTCTTATCAGTGTGTTGTCGACCACATCTATAATTAGGGGGTTGCATGGACATTTAGGAAATTACCCTTTTATTGTTATTCTATATCGTGCGGTGAACCGGAAAGTGAAAATATCCTTGCTTAATTCGTGCTTTGTTCCGAAATTTTCAGTAATGGCACCAAAGAAGAGAGCTCGACTCGGCCTTGAGGCCAATGCCACCCCAAGTGTGGCTGTGAATCATGTACCTGATAGTGCGGGTGCGAGTGAATCCCTGACCTTGAATCTGCCTGACCCTTTTATTCCGGATCAAAGCATTCCTGTTCCTGCGGCGGCGGAGGGTGCTGCAATCCCTCCCGCTGATATTCCTGATCCCTCACAGTTCCAGCTTCTGGTCCCGGTATGTCCGAGGGGGACCTCAGAGGAGCTATTCATATGTTGGCTCTGTTGGTGGACGCTCAGGCCCAAAGATCTCATGCTACCCCTGCGTCCTCCAGCGGACAGGGAGATTCCGCCGGCTCCAGAGTCAACCAGTTTCTGCGGTTGGCCCCTCCAGAGTTCTCAGGTACGGATCCAGAGGCAGATCCACAGGATTTTCTTGATGAGATGTAAGAGACCCTTCGGGTGATGAAGGCTACAAAGACATAAGGGGTCGAGTTAGCTTCGTACAGGCTGAGGGGAGCAGCATATTCCTAGTTCGAGATGTGGGAGGGTTCCCGTGGGGAGGGAAGTCCTCCGGCTAGAAGGGGACGAGTTCGTGGATGCGTTCATGGATCACTTTTTGCCTGCCGAGACTATGGCAGCCCGTGCCACTGAGTTTGAGGTCCTCAAGCAAGGCAGTATGAGTGTTTGGGAGTACCACATGGAGTTCATTAGGTTGTCCAAGTTTGCTCCTCAGTTAGTATCGACCATGGATGCTCGAGTTCGACGATTTGTTCAGGGTCTCAGTCCTTTGGTTGTGAATGAGGCTGCTACAACGGCTTTACACTTGGATATGAATTATGGAAAGATCGTGGGGTTCACCCAGGCCACGGAGGCTAGGAAGTTGAAAATACGGGCAGACAGGGAGAGTAGCAGCAGAGCCCGGTCAGTGGGTCACTCAGGGAGCGCAGTTGCAGGGGGGAGACCAGTTCAGGGGAGGGGGCCATCAGGGCCATCATAGTCTTATGCACAGTCCTCAGCCAGTGCACCGCCATCCGTGCACCGTTATCAACCGAATAGTCATTGGATACCAGGATCCGACAGCATGAGACCCCATCAGTCAGGTCGTCCCAGAGGAAGGTTCCAGCAGCAGGGGAGGGCTCCGTGCTGTAAGTGCAGAAGGTTCCATACTGAGGCTTGTTATTTGGATCGCCCGATATGCTACAGGTGTGGGGTGAGGGGTCATCTTCAGCGGAATTGTCGTGCGCCCAGCCAGGGCATGGGTAGAGGATTTGCCCAGTCATCCGGTTCTTCGGCCGCCACATCTTCAGTGTGTCCTCTAGCTCCAGCAGGACGTGGTGCATTTAGGGGTGGGGCTCGTGGTAGAGGTGAACCCAACCGATTCTATGCTTTGAGCGGTCGCCAGAACGCAGAGGCTTCTCCAGATGTTGTCACAAGTATTCTGAATGTTCAATCACTTGATTGTTATGCTCTTATTGATCCGGGGTCCTCCTTGTCTTATGTTACCCTGTTTATTGCTTCAAGTTTTGGGATAGAACCCGAACAGCTTCATGAGTCGTTCTCTGTATCGACTCCGGTTGGTGATTCTATTACAGCAGCGCGAGTCTATAAGAATTGTGTTGTCACGGTATGTGGTCGCGTTACCACGGCCGATCTTATTGAGCTTAGGATGGTAGATTTTGATATTATTATGGGAATGGACTGGCTTTATTCGTGCTTTGCTAAACTCGATTGTCGAACCAGAATCATGAGGCTAGAGTTTCCTAATGAGCCGGTTATTGAGTGGAAGGGGAATGGTGTGGTGCCGAAAGGTAGGTTTATTTCCTGCCTTAAGGCCTCGAAGATGATTAAGAAGGGGTGTGTCTATCATTTGGTCCGGGTTGCGGACACCACTCTAGAGGTGCCTGCTCCCGAGTTCGTGCCTGTTGTGAATGAGTTTCTTGAAATATTTCCGGACGAGCTTCCAGGGATTCCGCCATATAGAGAGATCGATTTTGGGATTCATGTACTACCAGATACGCAGCCAATATCTATTCCACCATACAGAATGGCGCCAGCAGAGTTGAGGGAGTTAAAGGAGCAGTTGAAGGGTTTATTAGAAAAAGGGTTCATTCGGCCGAGTGTGTCTCCGTGGGGCGCTCCGGTTCTTTTCGTCAGAAAGAAAGAGGGGTCGCTTCGGATGTGTATTGATTATTGGCAGCTCAACAAAATCACCATCAAGAATAAATATCCTTTACCTCGGATAGATGACTTGTTCGACCAATTGCAGGGTGCAAAGTTCTTCTCCAAAATTGACCTGCGGTCCGGGTATCACCAATTGAAGATCAGAGAGCAGGATATTCCAAAGACCGCTTTCAGAACTCGCTATGGTCACTTTGAATTCTTGGTCATGTCTTTTGGGATAACCAATGCCCCGCCAGCTTTTATGGATCTTATGAATCAGGTTTTCAAGCCATTTCTAGACTCCTTCGCGATTGTTTTCATTGATGACATCCTTGTCTACTCGCGGAGTCGGGAGGATCATGCTAATCACCTCAGGGCAGTTTTGCAGACTCTCCATCAGCACTAGTTATATGCTAAGTTTTCGAAATGTGAATTTTGGCTAGAATCAGTCGCGTTTCTGAGTCATGTTGTTTACAGAGAAGGGATTCAGATTGATCCCCAGAAGATCGTGACAGTGAAAGATTGGCCTAGACCAACGACCCCGACAGAGATTCGCAGTTTCTTTGGTCTAGCTGGGTATTATCGGAGGTTTGTGGAGGGATTCTCTACCCTCCCCTCCCCATTGACTAAATTGACGCAGAAAGCAATGAAGTTCCAGTGTTCCGACGCTTGTGAGAAAAGTTTTCAGGAATTTAAGTCAAAATTGACTTCGGCCCCGGTATTGACCTTGCCAGAAGGTATAGAGGGATTTGTGGTTTATTGTGATGCTTCAAGGGTTGGTTTGGGGTGTGTGTTGATGCAACATGGGAAGGTTATAGCGTATGCTTCAAGGAAACTCAAGAATCACGAGAAGAATTATCCGACGCATGATTTGGAGCTCTCGGCAGTAGTGTTTGCATTAAATATTTGGCGGCATTATCTTTATGGAGTCCACATGGACGTGTTCTCAGACCAAAAGAGTCTTCAGTATTTATTCGAGCATAAGGAACTGAATCTAAGGCAGCGGAGGTGGTTAGAATTGCTTAAGGATTTGCCGCGCCCCCTTTTTCTATCGCACGTGTTAGGTACGGAGATATCGGGTTTATGACATTTTGGACAACTCCTTAAAGGAAAGGGTTTAAGGAAGAGTCTCCACCTAACGATTTTTATGGTGCGTTAGAGCACCTAGAGTTGATAACTCGTGAACTAGTTTGCATTACCAGAGATTGGGTAAGGGCATGAAATTATCCCAAGGGGAAGGTGTTAGGCACCCCTCAAAATCCACAACTGTGGGTCCCAGCCAAGAAGTTTTGTGAATTTGGACGGTAAACAAATAGCAAGTAAGGTTCATATAAGAGGGAATTTTAAACAAGCATGAAAATCTTTAAAAGTTTTGGAGAAAGCATTAGAATAAGCATTTGAAAAGAACTGTCCTAGGTTTAAAGTAATACGGATCACATCAATGCAATACCCGGTATGTCACTCCTCAAAAAGGCGGCTACACGCGGTATTAGCGCACCGGTCATCATATCCGTATTCTACCCTTCCCACCCCGTAAAGGTTATTTAAAATGCGTGTGTTGGTGACGAATGCTTATAGCGTGCCATTACCCGTCCCATTCTATAAGTCCTGGAGGGTATTTTGGATTACTAATCCTACAAGGTGAGTACTAGGCTGAACTCTTAGGTTTACAAGGATAAAATTCTAAGCGACATGTATAAACAAATAGGACTGCAGATATGGGGAACACATAAGGGCAGATACGGGGCTCACAAATCCCTCCACAAGTAAACACGTAGGTAGCACGTCTCAAAACACACTTAAGGTCACAATGATGAGTTTAAAACATGAGTTTAAAGTGAAACCAGTAAGTTGCAAAAGGATCTGCTTTGAAAAACTTAGCGATGAAAGTAGATAATTTAATTTAAATTGAGTAATTTAGAAAATGGTTGATTTTCAGAAATGCAGTTGTTTAGGGGAGTGGTAAAATTCAGAAGTACCATGATTTAAAGCTTTCAGGAAACATAACCAAAAAATTATTGAGGCCTGGTTTTGAAGTAAAAATAGTGATAAGTGACCCAAAATACAGTAGCTTAACATATTCAGAGCAAGGGTTCAAAATGACACGATTTTGAGTGGAGTGAAGTATCTTTGAAACCCAGTAGTTTAAAGAATAACAGTGCAAAACTCAGAAAGTCCTAAGGGAAGCAAATGTATAATTTCAAAACTGTTTTATAATAGAGCCAGAGTTTTAGTAAAACAAAGTGAACCTCAATGAGGTAAAACAAGAATGGGAGCAACAGGGTTCAAAGGTTAAAGAGGTTGATTAACCCTAAACATAATTGGTTTAATTTTATCGCATTCGGCCTAAAGTTGCCTAGGCTTCATATACATTGCCTAACTATCTCAAAAGGTGAACATGCATATTTTTTATTCTGATTTTTAAGAATGTGTTTGCAGAAAATGTTTCAAGTAGGCTAACCGCATTTTGTTAGATTAAGCATGCTAATTAGGCGTTTTAACGATTTGCAATTCAAACGAGTGTGAGATCCTAAACAACAGGATATCTAATGCACATAGAAGTTCCTAACACATGGTTTCTAAGATGAAAATGTAGTAATGACCTTATGACAATTTATTAGGCTTGTTATTAATTGATCAGGATTATGGAATGGGGATGATAACATGCTGAAAGTGAAAGACCTAAAACAAGATTTCTACTATGTGAGATGCATGTCCTATACAAGTTATCTAATGCACAAATAAAGTCTTATAGGCATGTTTTCTACCCATCACCTAGGCTAAGCATGCATAACCCCTCCCACATTCACTATCCAGCCCAAATTATTCGTTTACAAATTATTACAGGCCAATAATAATAAATTACATTAATGAAAGGAAAAATAAGAATTTATTCTATAGGGAGTCTTCAACCAGGCCCAATTTCCCAGTCTCACTCCTTTCGAGTTTCACAGCCTTAATGGCCTGGGTGCGGCAAAGCTCCCAAAGGGCCCAATGGATCCCTGGCCAATACCAGCACCCAGGAAAATTGCCAAGATTTTAACAAGTGCAGTGTAGAGTTACCAGCCTTGTGTGTCAAAGTTTAATGAGTACTCAGGGGTACTCAAGGCAATGCTCACACGAAGGGGGTAGGACCTAATTTTCTAGGAGTAGTGTGAAGTGCAGGGAAGAGAGGAGAGTTCATAGTTTAAGAAAGGAGCTTTCAAAACTGGAGAGTTATTTTTGAAAAGATTAACTTAAAAAAATAAACAGAAACATTAATCAAAAGTTCAGCAATACAGGGTTGCACACAAGGATAATGGGGGAAAAAGGGAAAAATAGATCACATAATAACATCAAGAGATACAGAGACTTATGAAAACTCACTAAGCATGAGTACACAAAATCAAAGAGGTTTAGGGGACCAAGAAATGGCTAAGTGTAGACATGGTAGTAGACAGTAGCAGGAGATAGTTATAACAAGTAAGATTAGGAGCAAACAATAGTCATAAGCATATAAGTCATAAGTAGGATAAGCAATAGCAGGTAAAAGGTTCAGGGAGTTAATTACATGTTGAACAGTAGAAACATAGGTAGAAGACAATTAAGAATATGACAAACTGAAATATAAATAAACACATTGGTTTGGAGCTTTGAAAAGTTAATTAGAACATACCAGATGATAGAAGAGCACAAAAGAATGTAAGAGCAAGTGATAACACAATAGTAGCCTTGGCTTACAGCCGGCTAGTAAGAGACAAAAGCATGGACCAACAGTAGAATAGGGAAAGAAAAAGAGCAAGAGCACAAGAGAGCTTAGAGCAGTATTGATAAAAGAGAATAAGTTTAAACACAAGTCTGTGTGTGTCCGGTGTCATTGAAAGACATAGAGTATTTATAGTTTCAAATAGGTAGTAAAAGACAATGGTGAAAAGAAGACAGAATCAAATCAGTGTAAGAAAATACCCGGTTCCCTTAAGTCAAGGGATTCAAACTCAAAATGGTAAAACTGTCACGCCCCGAACCTGGGGAGGCGTGGCTGGCACCCGGTGTCGCACTGGCTCGAGCGAACCACTCTGTAACTCATTCATTTCTTTACTAACTATCATGGGCCAACATGGCCACAACTTGTAATGTACAATTGTAAGTGGGCAATTGTTATATCAATGAACCATTGTTCATAAAACATGAATACCTGTGGGCCGTCAAGGCCTCTGATATACTGTATTTAATAAACCTGTGTCTACAAAGCCTCGAAGATTATTTGACCACAAACGGGATAGGGTGCCGGCGTACCCATAAGTCTGTAGCAAAACTCTGACACGATGACTCATAGACTCGGCTGTACTCCGAATGAGGTGGAGTCTTACCGATCCTTCGCTGAATGCCAATCTCGTCTACTATGAGGGCTCGTCAAATTGGTTTTCTATACCTGCATGCATGAATGTAGTGTCCCCAACAAAAGGACATCAGTACGAATAATGTACCGAGTATGTAAGGCAGAAAAGCATAACTAAGAACAATAATATAAAGAAGATATAGGAGATACAACCTGTAACATCTGAGTGCTTATAAGAGACAGTAACATGAAATGCATGATACATATATACACATAATCGTTTAAAACCAAACGCCTCCGTGGGCATCATCATCATCATAGAACATTCGCCTCTGTGGGCATCATCATCATCATAGCATACCCGGCCTCAAAGAGGACTCGGTAAACCCAACTGATCAGATGTTGCACAATAGGTGCCATACCCGGCCGACTATAGCGCGGCTCGATAGAGTAAAATAGATACATATATATAATGCATGCATGACTCATTGGAATCATAATCTGCCGTACACATTATTAGGACTAACTCTTCATCAATAATCTTATAAGAATCAGGAAATACCAACAACATTGATAACATAATAATAAGAGAAGCAACCTCAACATCAATTGTTCCATAAGAAGGGAAACAATGTAAGTACTGCTAGCTTCTAAGAGTAGAGTATCTTTGGAAGCTCGTTCATTTGTATTATTTAGATCATGCCAAAAAAAAGAAGGGATAGCCTTAACATACCTATAGTATGGAAAAATCCGTCCTCCCTAAACTATAGCACTCAATTTTAACACAATGGTGTAGAATTCTCAGCATCTAGAGTCTCAGGATCTCAGATTATCAGCGTGCATCCATATTAGAATGACCCTTTTATTCGCATTAGTATATTAGAGATATCGTCATTGAAATTTAAAGATGACACTTAACTCAGATAAATTTGTACTAGCTAACTTCTCACTTTCCAAGATTCCTGAAAGTGACTCCGTAAAAAAGAAGTAGGTTTCTACCACTTGTATCACTTCCTATAATTTCAAAGTAATTACACCAAAAAATTTCACGGCTACGAATAGCACACACTTGTTAATTTCAACACAAAAATGATAACCTTGCTTTCCAAAAGCATCAGTGCCATCACAAAATATAGGATAGATATGGTAGTACAATTAATTTCCTACCGAGCAACACCTTTCTCTCTATCTTTTCTTCTTTTCTTTAGTAACATCTCCCACAAATAATATACCAATGGAGGGAGCAAGAAACAATGATAAGTTTTCGTAGAAAATGAAGAGTAAACATAGATAGGTTCCCCTAGCAAATGGAGGGCGCAAGAAACAAAGATAGGACATGTGGCCACACAAGGACACCTAATGCCATATTATCTAGGCATACGTGATTTTTAAAATTTAACCATCATACACAGATAACATAGACCCATATTCTGATTTCATAATTTTCTAAAAATGTTTATCGTGTCTATGGGACAAATTAAAAATATAATTTAAAGCAAAATAAACAATCACTCCCAACACACCATTAATAACATACTTAATTAGTCATCAAACTTCACATACGTGGCAAGGCTACAGTTCTTATAAGAGAAAGACAATGACTAAAATAAATGTTTAGAAAGAAAGAGTAAAGATAAAATCTAAGAGTTTAAATTTTTGATATGCTAGGTTGCTACCCTATGTAATGACTTAAAGAGTCATACATATGATTTAAGGGGTGTTGCCACGTGGGGGTGGGGAAATTTAACCTTTACTAACTTTGTAACGACCCAGCCGGACGTTTTGTGTGTTGGGACTCCGTTCCCGTGAATGACTCTTTCCATAGCGGCTACTCGTGCCTTATGACTTGTGTGGGCAGGTAGTTTGAGATTCATAAGTGATTTGGCCAGTTCAGGAACACTTGGTTCCTGAAGGCTAGCCTATTTGGCTAATTTTGGTTCCGAGCAGCATTTTGAGCAAACAACCTCGGAATCGAGTTCTGACAGCTCCATCTCCGGATGATGATTTTGGACTTGGGAGTGTGTTCGCCTCGGGTTTCTGATTACCCGGGAGTATTTCGGCACCCGAATTGGAATTCAGGATTTTATGTGATTTAGAATTCAGCCTGGAATTGGACCTTTTAATATCAGGGTCCAAATGGAATTCCGGAATTGGCAATAGTTCCGTATAGTCATTTATGACTTGTTCGCAAAATTTGGGGTCATTCCGAGCAGTATAGACCCGTTCGGCGTATTGGTGAGCCATTGAAATTTTCTGGAAATCTTAAGTTTGGAACTAAGGGGTTTTGGAGAGTGATTTATAGTTTAGATGATGTTTTTAGTGTTCTGGGAGCTCTAGCAAGTCCGTCTTATTATTTGGGACTTGTTGGCATAATTTGTCGAGGGCTCGGGTGGGCCCAAGGGTCTCTCGGACCTCAATCGGGGTAAAAAACAAGCAATTGCATAGCTGGTGGGAAATTTACTGGTGTGACCGCACCTGCGGTCCATGAGCCACAGGCACGAGGTTCGCACCAGCAGAAAATCAATCCCAGGAGCGGCTCAGCAGGAGCGGACCAGGACTCCGCAGGTGCGACTTTTCCCAGGACCCAGGCCCATCGCAGGCGCGGCCAATTTCACGGAGGTGCGAGTCCGCACCTGCGATCCAAAGTCCGCAAGAGCGAGAACCCCC
>ML295948.1:579-11994 GCA_005239495.1 Nicotiana undulata | reverse complement strand
ACACACCCCCAGTGAGCGCCGGTACCGAATGAGTGATGCACGCGGGGCTTATGAAGAGTGATTTTGAGGATGTCTGATGGGCAGAGTGATAGTGAGGATGCCTGATGGGTAGAGTGACTGTGAGGATGCCTGATGGGCGTGATTGTTAGGATGCCTGATGGGCAGAGTGATTGTGAGGATGCCTGATGGGCAACGGTTACGATAAATGATTTTGGCCCGAGGGGCATTTTTATGAAGATTTTTACTGAGTTTTCAAACTATGATTTAATTCGTTTTCACACTGGTTTTACTGAGAATTTTACTGAGATATACTGATATTGCACTTGTTTCGAAGGTTTTTCTGAAAACTGATTTCGAACTCATTATTTGATGAATGTCACGTGGTGACTTGGTGTTTTACTGGTTTGTGGAATTGTGTACATGTTCTGTGTGTTTATATTACTCAGACTGTGATTTATTTTCATTACTACTGAGTTGGCGTACTCATAAAGACTCCCTGTGCCTCTGTGCACAGATCCAGGTACTAGTTCGCAGCAGTAGCTGACGCAGTTGATAGCAGCATTTCACGGGATTTCGAGGTAGCTGTCCAGCGTCCACAGCTTCTCCATTTCCCTTCCTTATTTAGTCTTAGCATTTGATTCAGAGACATATATTATAGTTTTAGCAGAGTTAGTTTATTTATTCTTAGATGCTCATGACTATTGACTCCAGTTCTTGGGAGGTTGTTTAGGTTAATATGGGGACGCTAATACTTTATTATATTAATTATGATGTGGTTGCTTGCTTATTATTTAATTGTGAACTATTATAATTGAATAAACGCGCAGTAAGGTGATGGTTGGCTAGCCTAGTTCCATGATAGGCGCCATCACGTCCTGTTAGGATTTTGGGATCGTGACAAGTTGGTATCAGAGCTCTAGGTTACATAGGACTCAACGGTCATGAGCAGGTTCAGTAGAGTCTTGCGGATCGGTACAGAGACGTCTGTACTTATCTTCGAGAGGCTGCAGAACTCTTAGGAAATATTCCACATTCTTGAATTCTTATTGTGCGAATCCATTTATTCATCCAAAAGCGTAACTCTTTGAATTCCTTTCATGTATTCGAATGCGCCCGCGAGCGCTTGGTATCAGTTGTGCGTCAGCGGCTTGTGACTTCCATGGGGAGATGTGATTTTTAACATGTTAATAATGGGCCAGTCGGATGGACTTGAAGCCGGATTTTGTTTGTGGCTTGAGTGTTGAGATTTCATTTAGGTGAGCACATGTGTTGGGAGACTTATATGTTCGTGTGTGTCCTTATTGATGGAACTTGTGACTAGATGACTACATGGTGAGTGTGATCGGATAGTAGATGTATTCAAGTTGTTTGACTGTGAACAAAATGAATTGGCGGGAAATGTTGCAAAAACTATTGAGTATCTGACTTCTGTCTTGAGTTAGAATATGACTTCGAGTTGTGAGTATTGAAGGACCTCTCGTGTAGTTTAGTTGTGGAGTGAAGTGAAGTGGGTTTTCCTGTTATGTTCTGAGTTCTTGTAATGTCTTTTGAGCTAACCAATGCCCCAACAGCGTCATATAAAGATCGTCATATAAGAGTCATCATTTCTTCTCCTTGCTCAAAAAGAAAAATAGCTTCGAATGGACTCTTGAATGCCAAAATGCCTTGGAGGAGTTGAAGCGGTATCTGTCGAGCCCACCTTTGCTCCACACCCCGAATAAGGACGAAACATTGTACCTATACTTGGCCGTGCCAGAGGTAACGATAAGCGGTGTGCTGGTTCAGGAAGAACAAGGTACACAATTCCCTGTCTATTATGTGAGTCGGACCTTGGGCGATGCCGAAACCAGGTATCCCTTTCTGGAAAAGTTAGCCCTTGCGCTAATTAGCGCGTCTCGAAAATTAAAACCTTATTTCTAATGCCATCGCATTTGTGCCTTAATGACGTACCCGCTTCGAAACATATTGCATAAACCCGAGTTGTCGGGCCGACTGGCCAAGTGGGCCATCGAACTCGGAGGGTATGATATCGAATATCAGCTCTGAACGACTATCAAATCCCAGATTTTGGCAGATTTCTTAGCCGTATTCATGCCTTCCTTGGTGCCCGAAGTAGAAAAGGAACTACTATTGAGCGGCGTGATAAGACAATCCATAAAAACTACAAAATTGACTAAGAATGAATCTGAGTATGAGTCTATGATTGTAGGTTTGGAATTGGCCAAAAGCCTTGGAGCTGAATGCATCGAGGCCAAATGTGACTCTCTCCTATATGTTAACCAGGTGAATGTGAGCTTCGAGGTCCGAGAAGATAGAATGCAAAGGTACCTTGACATGACTCTAGTCACGCTGATTCGCTTCAAGGAATGCCTAAGTTCGAGAAAGTTTTCACTTGGTTATCAATGGGACATCATTGCTGCAAAGAAGCCGAGGCCCAGTTCTCACCCACCTCGAAGTTCGAAAGTAGTGGCGACCAAAGTTCGTATCAAATTGGTCCTTAAGAAGAATGGTATCGGTCATGCCGCAAGTCCAATATTCGGTCCTTAAGAATAACAATTCAACTCAGGATCAAAGGGAAAATAAGGAAGCTCTTACATTAATATGAGATGTTTACAAAAGTCCACAAGGGATCTTTACACAGCAACAAAGAAGCGTAAAACAACAGCCAAAAAAGCCTAATCTATCGATAAGGGCATACCCTCCGGGGACACATCCTCGAGAATCTCCTCCTAAGGGACCTTATTTCGACCTTTCCAAACTGCGTCTTCGGGCCTCCATAGCCCTTCAAAAGCAGAAGCGTTTAAGAGGAGGAGGAACATGTTACCCGGTGCAAAATTTGGCAAGGAAAGGGTCTCGCCAGCGCTACTATTATGAAGCCACTTCTTGAGACATTGCACCGGTGTGGGATGCAAAAGGTGGATATTGCCTCCTCGCCGTATGAAAGACAAGGAAAGTGAAATTCCACACCCGGTTGAAGTTAAGAGAGACGAGAAGCGATATAAGCACCCCATACCTTCCAGCACGGAAGGCACTCGATGCCCTTCTCTCATTTCCTCGGGCGGACAGCAGCATCAACAACAACAACAACAACCCAATATAACCCCGCTCAGTGGAGGAGGATTTTGAGAAGGAAGTCATGGTCAGGCTCAATAAGCCACTGTCGAGCGACTTTGTGGACATGGGTTTGCACCATTAAGACAGAAAAATGGGGATGGATATGAGGAAGGGAAAAGATTGAAGGCTGTTGAAGTAAGGATGAATGAAGTTTGGGATCAGTCACCCCCCCCCCCCCTATTAATAGAAGGTCGGCAACCTTACTAACTACGCAATCAATACTTCTGGGGAAACAAATCGGCAGAGCAATCATCACCTTTCTTGAAAAAATGAACTGGCAGTGCAATCAATGCTCCTAGGGAGATGATCCGACGGGACGTTTTGAATCACTTGCTAAGCTTGCGTCACGGATATGACGTCAACGTGAAGGGGCCCGGGAGGGTTCACGTCGAGATCATTTTTTATCATTCACTGTGAGAAACGCGAGGACTATCTGTGTACGTCTAAAATCGGGAAGGCCAATGTTATGTTTATTATGACATTCGGTAACTTATTTTCATAAGATCCCAAGTATGGCCCGAGGTCCGACCTCGAGCCTCTCTTGCGTTCAACCTCGAGGCAATACATGCCCAGGATTGGCATAGTGGGGCGGCACAAAAATTGAGGCAAATAGCTCTGTAATAAAGTACGACTCCGTACTCAGACATTAACTAGCCAAATTAGTCGTAAATCTTTGTAATAAATAATAATGGACTATGTTGGAATTTCCGCTCCTATATAAAGGGGACCCTTGTTATTTCTTAGACACACAATATTGAATAAAACGAATAAGAACATTCTTTGCTTCATTACTCAAACATTCTCTATATCTCTCTGCTAGCTCATTTTCTTACATTTATTGCCTTCTATTAATTGTTCTTCATTCATAGCTCATTATCATAAATAGTATACCCCGTAGCCCATAAGTTTGACATAGCTTCATCGACCATCCAACGGTAGCCCCGAGCCTCGACCTTTAGGACCCCCGAGGCCAACATCGAACATACGATTTAAGGTATCTCGGTTTGCTTATCTTCGATTTCTTAACTGTTTTTGCTCTATCTGTTTTGATCACACTTAGTATCAACTGCCTGACAACTAGTACTAAAATAAATCGCATATTTTTAGAACCACGTAATCAAATATAATTATAATTATCGTTTTCAAGGTTAAAAAAAATACATATAAAAATTTAATTGCAAACTCAATAATAAATTTAAAAAGATCCATAAATTTGATAACTAAGTTCAAACACATAAACTTTGACACGTCAAATAAAGTGAATGTTTCCGTGCAAGACATTTTCATAATGGTTGACACTCGAAAGCGGGATTAAAAAATTGGAGAATAATTTTATCCTGTGATCACATGATTCTGCAGATGATCTAAAACTTGTATTCTTGCCATCATGTGATCAAACATGCAATCGGAAGCCCCCAATAGTAAAAATATTACTATAAGATTCAACTCCATGGATCATCATCTAATTAAAATTTTCTTTTTTTTATAGCATATATAGGACTTTGTTCAATGTCCTATATTAGATAGAAGTAGATAAAGGACGACTAAATTCTCTTCACTTTCATTTCCCTGAGACGTTTATTCGAAATAAATATTCCCCTTCCTTCTTCTTGCGTGAATTGTATTAGGGTTTTAGTGCTGATGTGTGAATGAAAATAGGAGGAAATGAAATATTGAGAAAGATTTCTTATTGCTAAAGAACTTTGTTCCTCGTTAGACAGGAACTAGAAGATTATATATTGTGCTTACATATACAAACACATTTTCTAATTCTTAAAGAGTTTGAGAAAAAAGCAAAGTCTCATGATCACTCGGCTTGAATTTGGATTTGGTCAAATAATCTTGTTGATTAATATATTTTTTGGACCAAAATTATTTATTCCTTACTCTTATTTCGTCATTTTTGTGTTGACTTTCCAAAAGTAAAATGTAAGTGTCCAATGAGTGATTTGCTGGCTAAAGTTTTTTAATTTGCATTGTTAGAATTATTTTTCGTTCTATCGTAGTAGAATTAATCCAAATATCTTGGGCAATAATGGTTCATTAAGGACACACAAGAAAGCTATGGATTCGAAATAATTTTCCTTTCTAGTTTTCTTTTTTCTAAACTAACGTTTCTGATTTTCTAATTTTTCTGTTTATGAACACAATATACTAACAATTTTGTATTGTTGACTAATTTGTCTGTTAACAGTTGTTATAAATGTGAGAACGATGTATGTGCCTTGTCTAAGACAATCGTTAATTAATTTAATGTACATTTTGATTCACAAGAACGAGAATCAGTTTGATAATACCATCCTTCTCCAATTGATTAAATATTTCATATATCCAGCCTTTTTTAAGATAGGAAAATAACTCTTTCCTATAAATAAAAGAAGAAGAAAAAAGGAAAGATTGTTGTGCATGTGAACATAGTAAATGAGGATAAAATAAGGTCTATGAGCTAGTTAAAAAGAAAAGGGTACTAGACTACTCTATACCCTATAACAGATTCTGAGCTTTTTAACCAAAATGAAATAAAGCCCAAGTTGGTGAAAAACAACAGAAAAGTCCCGTGATATATCCAAGCTAAAAGAATATGCAATCATAGTAGAAGGAATCAAAGGAGAAGAAATTAAATGAAAGGATAAAATGTGAATCGCTGATGAAAGTGTAGTAATGGTTTTATATATGCCCTTTCTTAGAAAGAAGATAGGGACAATCCCCTTGGGTTTGAAACCATGTGACACTTTTTGGATTTGATTGGAAATTGGAACATTGTTTGGCACTTTGTAATGTACTGTTGTTATCACATAGATTAGATTGGTTCTTTTATCTTCAATATTTATAATTTCTCTCTTACAAGAACTCTTCATACAAAAAAAATTAATTTCAGAAATTAAAGTGTGACATTTTCGAAAAAGTTTATGGGGAAAGAAATAAAGTGTTTGAAAAAAAGTTAATTTTGTGACGATTTTATTATTGAATCGACAATAACATTGTCAAATTGTGTCAAGTTGTGACGATTTGAACATCTATAACTTGATCCAATTTAATTTGCGGTGTTTAAGAATTCTCAAAAATACGGATTTTAGGAAGATTTTCAAACTAATCCGTAGTTCCTTTTTTTATAGTTCACTAGTTTTACGGTACGCGCTTTGTGCGTGTACGTATATTATTGGGTATTAAATTTTAAAATTTTGTATAAATGTTACTTCCTCTATTTCAATTTACATGAAATATTTTTCTTATTAACAAAAGAAATATAAATAGATAGATAAATAGATTCATGTGTATCTTTTAGTTATTGATCACGCACAACTCAACCTTATAAAAAGGACTAAGCGATCGTTACAAATATAATCCGGTTTACAAGTCCGGAGTCGAATCCCACATAGAACTAAGGTTTAGCTATAATTGTTCAATATTGCTAAGAAGACACGTTCGAACAATTCTTATGTTATAAATATTAAGATTCTTATATCTAATTAACTAACAAATTAAAATAGTAAATTAACACTAAAGATACTACGGGTTGGAGAAAAGATTAAGGAGGTCTAGAGTTATGATTTCCCCAATTGTCGGAATCCTTCCCGCTATGTCTTCTATAATTTCGCCTAAGTATTCTCTATCAATCATGAACACTCATACTACTTTAAATCTCTGTCGAGTAATTACAATAATCTATTTGACGCACTCTCTCGAGCTACGCTAGCTAACTTGTATTATAATTCACTTTAGATTGCACCCAAGGTATCGTTATCTCTAATCCAACCTTTAAACCCTTGGTTATGGATCTCTCCTATACTTTGGGAGTGATGTTGTTCAACAATTACCTAATTATGCACTCTCTCTCGAGTAGATACACAATAAATAGGCACAACTAAATGAGGATCTTTTCAATTAACTACAACAAGAACGTAGTTGAACAAATAGAGATTAAACTTTGGCAAAATTATATAAAAACATAACAAGAATTTATCCTACAAAAGGTACAACCAAAATCCTAGATAACAAATTAGCTATTCATAATATTATGTAAAAATACAATACTAAAAGTCATAACCAACAATGAAAAATAGGAAGAGGCAGGAAAAACGTGTAGAAGAATTCTCCGCCTTGCTCCTATTGTGCCTCTGCCTCCTTAGGTCAAATTTGTGTCCAAAATATGTCCAATCCCCCAAATATAACGTTCTCCCATGTATATATACCAAGTAGGGTCGGGCCCAAATAATTATACCTTCTCCTACGCTAAAAAGGACAAGTTTCCAGACCTGGAGTAGCGCGGGTGCGCTAGTGCTCGCGCTAGTAGACTTTTATTCTGCCCCAGTCCGCGTTAGGTCCGCAGTCGCAGTTTCGATTGCGTTTTTTACCCTATTCCGTTTGGAGTTCGGAAACACGTAAAACATGGAAGTTGTAGCCATTTGAGTTAGCTTTCCAACCATATACTATATAGCCCAAATAGAGTTTGGAGCAAAAGGTTATGTCGATTTTACTAGACAGTGCGCAATATGCCTCCTTGAGTCTTCATTTGTTCTTAACTATCAAATTTGACCCCCGAACACGATCACGGCTTAATTCCTTTAGCTTTTACTCAGACTTCAAAGCTCCAAATCACTTAAATTCATTCCATAACATTTATATAGCTTGGAATCACTCCTACAAGGCATAAAACACACAGTTAGTGCAAAACACTAGCGATTAAAGCTCAAACTCATTAAAGTGAAGTGAATTAGAGTGTAATAAGCGACTAAAATACGTAATTATAGCCTATTATCAAAATCCCACACTTAAACCATTGCTCTTCCTCGAGAAATCAAACTACACTTTATATAGACACGACCTTTTTAAGCAATTCTCCTAACTCATCATACCAAGAATATTTAAAATAGACTACGCACTAAAGCGTAACATCTTCACCTAAAGATTGACTCACAATTACCACGCATTATTCACATCTCGCCCACTTACTCTAACATAGAGGTCACTGACATTACCTTTTCTTCATGAATCAAGTGCCCTCACACAACAAAAGAGAGTAGTTCCACACAATAAAATTTAAGAATACATAAGAACTTAAGATAGAAAGAATTCACTCACTCTCAGAAATAACATTCGTGTTCCACAAAAGATGCACCATAGGCTTGCCCATAGTGTACTACTATACTAATAGAGCTCATTCAGTCTAGGATCAAGTAGGACTTTATTTGGTTGTAATGTAGGCTGCGGGACGGGTAGGATATATTTAGATATAAGAGTGAATACACCTCCCTAAGCACTTTAATACATATACTTTAATATTGAAACCCCATACTTATGTCAAACCAAACTCTTCTTTCACATCAATGTTATTACCCCATACTTCTTTAAGCACAATTACATCAAGAGTCACCACTTGTCAAGGAATATTATTTTTTCCACAACAATACAACTATTTTTTACCTTTTTTTTTTCAAGTGACTCTTACTTTTTCAAAACAGTGCACCTTTCTCCTTATTTTATTAGTTCCACTCAAAAGCCAAACCAACCACCCCATACTTTAACTTTTACACAGTTCATAACAATTCAAGTGCTCATGGGAAGTTAAAAGGTTCAAATAGATAGTTAATTCAAACAAATGGGTAAGGCTTGTAATGTGGTTGCCAAAGAAACAGGATTACAGGCTCAAAGAGGTTAACTACGATACATAACAATTAGGCGGGTAAAATATACATAGCTAGCTCAACAAAAAAATGCCTATGCCACTTTCAAGACTGAACAAAACTACTATTTCGCTTTGCAAACACACGGGGCAAGTTCTAGACATCAAATGGAATGCACAGAATAACACACAAACCTCACACACACATGACACATAACTCACTCAGGATTGGATTCATCAAGACACTCTAGTCAAAGCAGTTAAGCAAATTTAAAATCATACAATTTAAGGTACTTATACAAGAGTTAAAAACTGAGCCTAAGCGTCACAACCAAAGTACTCACTATTCTCAAGGCATAACAAAGTCAAGAGATATTGCTTCAATTCAAAACACAACGTAATAGCTCTTATTCCTAAAAAAATAATAACTACACCCGGTTCAAACAAAACCCTTGCAAAAGAACCGCGGCACAAAGAAAAACCAAGGGGGAATTGCTACACTACCCAACAAAAGAAAATCTTTTTTTTTCTTTAGACTTAAATCCCTCAAGAAAATTGTCTAATAGATTCATCGTCGGGAAAAGTCCAATCTTTTCTAATGAAAAAAAATTTATTCATTATTCAATTAAACTAACACAACTAAAATAGCATAGAAAGTCACTCAGACAATCTCTTCACCCCACACTTAAAATTGTGCATTGTCCACAATGCACACCCATACATACAAGAGGGCAAAAGAAACTCCCTGGTAGGCCAAAGGCCGAAGCACTAGCATATCATGGGGTACTCAGATTTCTCCCAGGCCTGGTCCTTCGTGCGGGTACCTCACACTTAGTTCCAACCATCTAGTTTGTTGTTGCATCCTTCCAATGGATTTGCGTTCCATGCTCCTAAATATCAAAAATCGACACAACAAAATACAATAATAATAATAATAATAATAATAATAATAATAATAATAATAATAATAATAATAATAATAAACTAAATTAAAAATAATAAATAAAGATGGGTTGCCTCCCAACAAGCGCTTGATTTAACGTCGCGGCACGATGTGAATCACTTTTTGCCTCCACCTTGAACTTATGAATTGAGTCTCCAATTTGGCGTCAAGTTTTCGGTTATGCTCTAAGGGTGGTGGAACAAATCTAATTGGCCCAAGCAACCATTGTATTATTTTACACTTCTTGGCTTTTAAATGAGGTATGTAGTCCTGTTTTTCTGGCAAGAAGAATTCCAGAATATATGCACCTTGTTCCTCATTCCTTAACTCTTCAATTGGTTCGGATGACTCTATTTTCGTATCATCATCCAAATATAATGTGGAAAAATTCTTGGAGTGTGGACCAATGCGCTCAAATACATGAACTTCAGGACTTTCAACATCCACAACACCAATCACACTAGAGTCAACTAAATTTGTATATTCAACGTCCTTGGTTGACTCTAGTATTACTTCTTCGACATCGGCATCCTCAAATTCTAGCTGGTTAGAGTGTTGGGGTTCTACTTTGGACCCCTCCATTGGCACCTCAATTTCTATCTCTAATGCACACTGCTCCTGGCTACTATCCATAATATTGGTATATTGAGCATTACAAGCTTCAAGTAGTTGACTCACTTGAGCCTCCAAGTTGTGAATAGTTGCATCTTGCCTTTGTACCCGCTGTAGTATCTCATCATTTTGTTCCACAAGGCACTTCATCATATCCTCAATCTTTTTCAGGTCATCATCCCTGGGTTCTTTGTTCCTATTAACTTCACAAGAAAAAGAAGAACCATCAAAGTAAGGGGTTGGGGGAAGATAAGAAATATAAGCAAAATCATGAAAGTGACCATCTTGACCACCACACATATCACACACAAGAATGAGTTGGTGTACATAAATCGCTCTCGGGAATATTTTGATAATTTTGTCCTGGGTGGTTTCCTCCACAATATGCATAACGAGGATCAAAGGTAAAATTACCAACATCCAAATTCTCATAATTCCATGATGCCATATTTTTTAATAAAATTAAATAAAGAAAAACAAAATTCAAACTTGAAACCTAGAAATATGTACACCTACAGCTACACCGTTAGTTCCCCGGCAACGGCGCCAAAATTTAATCACGCCCAACTAGGCCTTATAAAAAGGACTAAGCGGTCGTTGCAAATATAATCCGGTTTACAAGTCCGGAGTCGAATCCCACAGAGAACTAAGGCTTAGATATAATTGTTCAATATTGCTAAGAAGACACGTTCGAACAATTCCTATGTTATAAATATTAAGATTCTTATATCTAATTAACTAACAAATTAAAATAGTAAATTAACACTAAAGATACTACGGGTTGGAGAAAAGATTAAAGAAGTCTAGAGTTATGATTTCCCCAATGGTCGAAATCTTTTCCGTTATGTCTTCTATAATTTTCNGTGTTAGAGTTGATAGGCTTGAAATCGAAATGGTTAAATGAGAATTTAGTCACTTAGTCCTTAAGAACAACCTTAAAATGGGAAAAGTCAACTAAGAGTTGACTTATTGATAAACGACTTTGGAATACGTATTTTATGGTTCGGAGCTTCGTTAGGTGATTTGGGACTTAGGAGTGTGTTCAGAATATTTTTAGGATGCCCGATGTAGAATTAGGCTTGAATTGGCGAAGTTAGTATTTTGGCGAATTCCGGTTGATAGG
>ML295947.1:38922-73019 GCA_005239495.1 Nicotiana undulata | reverse complement strand
AGGTGTTTTCCACGTAAAAATCTCTGTATTTTTACTTTACTGCTTTTATTATTCCGCAAACAGCAGTAGTTGGAACACCAAGAAGAACCAGGTTCTTTCATTTAGACAGCACTCGAAAATTGGGTACTGCACAATTAACTTGTAATATTGTGTAGTATTGAAGTCTAAAACAACAGGTGCCTAAAATGACTAATCTAGCACAATAAATTATTATAGACCAATTGTTTGTTGCACCATGCTTTACAAGATGATATCTAAAGTCCTAGCAGCCATAATACAACAAGTTATTGCATCAGTCATATGTGAGGCACAAGCTGGGTTCATCCCTGGTAGGGGAATAGATGATAATATCATACTAGCACATGAACTAGTGAAGGCTTACATAAGGAGGAACATTTCTAACAGATGCATGATAAAAATTAACCTACAAAAAGCTTATGATTAAATTGAATGGAGTTTTTTGGAGCAAGTCATGATTGAGTTGGGATTCCCTGTGAGGTTTGTGTCATGGATAACAGAATGTGTTACTACAGTTAACTACACTACCATGATTAATGGAGAACCTACCCCACCTTTTGATGCTGCTAAAGGCTTGAGAAAGAGAGACCCCATCTCCCCCTTCTTGTTTGAAATAGTAATAGAATATCTTAGCAGAAGCCTTAATAAACTGAAGTAGGTAAAATGTTTCAATTTTCATCAAAGATGTGCAAATCTAGGGATTACACACCTCAGCTATGCAGATGATCTTCTACTGTTTTCTAGAGGTGATTTAAACTCTATCTCTTATGTT
This sequence comes from Nicotiana undulata, assembly GCA_005239495.1. Taxonomy (NCBI): domain Eukaryota; kingdom Viridiplantae; phylum Streptophyta; class Magnoliopsida; order Solanales; family Solanaceae; genus Nicotiana; species Nicotiana undulata. Next base: position 72,229 of record ML295947.1, on the reverse strand, counting down.
CATGGATGTTTCAATCATTTCTCTCAAGTTTCTGGTTTACAAGCCAATTTGAAGAAAAGCTCAGTATATTTTGGGGGAGTTCATCAGAGTGTCAGAATGGAGATTATACAGAAGTTGGGATTCACAGTTGGAGAGCTACCTTTTAAGTACCATGGTACTCCTCTTGCTACCAAGAAGCTCTCTTTGATACAATGGTATCCTCTAGTAGAGAAGATAGTTGCAAGGATCACTTCATGGAAAGCAAAGAAACTGTCATATGCTGGAAGAGTTCAATTGGTTCAAACCGTGTTGTTTGACATTCAGTCCTAGTGGCCACAGTTGTTCAATTTGCCTACAAAAGTTTTGAAAATGATAGAAGCTTACTGCATGAGCTATATATGGTCTGGGGTAAATACCATCACAAAAAAGACTCTAGTTGCATGGAACAGAATGTGTACACCTAAATCAAGTGGGGGTCTAGGCTTGATTAATTTGCAATTGTGGAACAAGGCAGCACTAGCAAAAATATGCTGGGATGTAGCAAGTAAACAAGACCGACTATGGATCAGGTGGATTCATGCTTTTTATATAAAAGATAAGAATTTAGAAGATATGGCAATCCCTCAACATGCAAGCTGGATGATTAGGCAGATTTTAAGTGTCAGAATAACACTACAACAAGTGCAACATATGCAACATGTCAAAAAGAGTGTGATTAGTCAGTTACCTCCAGCTACTGGGAAATAGGCCAAGAGTCTCTTGGAAATGTCGATGTTCCAAAAACCAAAGGCTATATTTACAATGTGGCTACAATTGCATGGGAGACTATTAACAGCTGGCAAGTTGATCAAATGGGGTATAACTGTGGTCTGTGGAACCAAGATGCTCTTTATATCAAAACCATGATGATACCAGAGATCATTTGTTTGTAGAATGTCAATTTGCAAAGGCAGTATGGCGAAAAGTTTTTCAGTGGATGCAAGGGCAAGATGTAGTCCGAGACAATTAGGAGCAACATGAACAGTTGGTGATACAATGTGCTAAAAGCAGGACTCAATGGAGCTCAACTGTATAGGATGGTGTATGCTGAGATCACCCATATTCTGTGGATTGAAAGGAACATGAGGATATTTGAACAGAGAAGTAGAGGAGTTGATAATATTGCTCGAGAAATAACCTACATATGTAATGTGATATCCACTACTGGAATTAGTAGTTTAGTACAACATTTTATGTTCCCTTAGAAACATTTCTGTAGGTTTGAGTTTTTTGAAAAATATAGCTGCTGAGTTTATAAGTAGACTTGGAATTGTAAAGCTTATTGGTGATTAATAAAATTGTTAGTTACCTAAAAAAAAAAAAATACACAACAAAAACTTATTCGATGACTTTATAAGTCACTTTAATTTAATAGAGATTTTATTCATATTTCAATATTAATAAGACATATATATATATATATATATATATATATATATCTTCTCTTATATTACAAAAAGAAATTGAGCAGACAAAAATATTAAATAATGTAATATGCTAATAAAAGTTTCTATTAATAATGTAAAAATACTAAACATTGGATAATAGAATAAAGAAAAATTATAGAACAAAACAGTTATTCAATGACTATATAAGTCCCTTTAATAGAGATTTTATTGTTGGTATATCATATTCACAAATAAGATGACAATTGAAATTTATTAAAGTAATACGATCTAATATGTTCAAACAAGCGCGTTCACAATTTAATTTAATTAATATTTTTTAATATTGACCGCGCATCTCTCGGGTACGACTACTAGTTCTAGTGAATATTCTCTACACTTGTACTACTAAGGTTTGTTAGGGACATGTCTCGTATAAATAGAAAAAGAGACATGGTGTAAGGTATGTAATATTCTCTGGATAAGAAACTTTTTAGAAGAAGATTCTCTCTCTTTAGCAATATCGTGACGACACTTAGTCTTAAGGATTATGTAAGCCTATTATTAACAAACATCAATCATAATATAAGAATCATTTAAGTGCTTTTTGAAATAAATCTCTACACATTACACATCTTCCCAAAACCGGTAAATACAAGTCATAAGCTCTACATAAGTTTACACTATAACTCCTAAATACCATTGTTCATAAATAAGTACAACAATGTATGAACAAAATAAGACGGTGACTCCGAAACTCGCGAACGCTGGATCGGTATTACCTTGAGTCTCCACAATAGAAACCGCGCTGCTAACTATCGATCAGCCAGCTATGAAAAACCTGGAATTTGCACAAAAATATGCATAAGTGTAGTATGAGCACACCACATCGGTGCCTAGTAAGTATCAAGACTAACCTCGGTGAAGTAGTGTCGAGGACTAGTCGAGACACCCACTGGTCTAATGAACTGAACAAGTATAAATATAGGAATAACGGGAAAGACGATATACACATAAAGGTTACAAAATATAGCTAACAATACAGTAAATTCGATAAGGAAGGAAAAACAACAAGTATCAGCGGGAAACATGAAATGCACAAAAAGGGTGAATAGAACTCAAACAAAATCTAGAATGTAAATATACAACACGGGCAAGTAATGACTCAACAACTTCAACCACTTCTACATCAAGTTCGTCATCATTTCCATGAGGTTCCAAACCTCGGACAAATCACCACTCACAGATCCCAATAGCTGAATTCTAACATTGGCATCTTGAGCCCTCATTTCAGGTAATAACTGCACGGACGCCTCACGTGTCAATTGGGGTCATTTCCACACATATGGTAAGTACAACATGGGTATCTATATTCGACAACAACAAAAAAACCTTAACCCAATAGAAGTGTTGAACTAAGTGTATGCTTGTGCAGGTGTCCTAACATAATTTAACAGCAATAAGCATAAGGAGGTGGAAAGGTGCAACACGTACAACGTATTCTCACAAAATTTCGGACAAATAAACTCACACAGAAAGTGAACCATTACACAATATCAACTACAAAGAATTCCCCCATGCCAACACTACTATCACAAACAATCCCTGACATAGCCCACCTTGTCTCGCCACGTGTGCAGTAGTAAAGTATATGACCGCCTTGTTTCGTCACACGTGCATAATCATGTTCCCACCTTGTCTCGCCACATGCACAACCCTCAATTTCATATCCCGCCTTATCACGTCGCATGTGCAATATCAATAGTAAACACGACACGGCAGAAACCTCGTGCAAATCCCCATATCAACAACCGCACGGCAGAAACCTCGTGCATCACCACAAAAAGTACAACAACAACAATGACAATAGTTCAAGATACAATACATCAACTCAAGAACCTTCGATCACAAGATAGGCAAACTAGGTCACAACAAATACACACAATAAAGAATGCTAGACATTTTACGAACAACTCAACAAGGAAGGAAATAACATGTAACAGTCGTACCTAAATACACGGGTTGGCAACAAGAAACTAACACGAATGTGATAACTCTATGTACGAGTAAGTCAACTAAGGTATAGTCTATCCAAACTTCCTTTAAGGTCGGCAATCTCGAGGGTGTTTCAACAATTCCACTTAAGGACAAGCAACATGAAAATAATCATAACTCCAGCTGAGACCAAACAATTATAGGATGAGATAAAGATAATTACAATTAGAGATAAGCAGTTAAGAAGACATAGCATGAACGTAAAAAGGAGTAAAAATTTTCAGATAGGTCAATTAGGAGTCAAATATGCAACATGATTAAATCCAAAAGTAAGAAAATCTACATTTAAGCAGGTAAAGATGAAACTAGAATTTAGGAAATTCAATCATGCCAAGAACAATTCATACTTAGCGAATATAAGGACCTAAGATTCCTAAAGGGACAGCTTTTCGCAAATAATTCCGAGCACGCACTCGTCACCTCGCGTACACGGACTACAATCAACACAGAAGACTCAAATCCTAAGGGGAAATTCCCTCACACAAGGTTAGGCAAGATACTTACCTCAAAAGGCACAACTCGATACTATAAAATGGACTTCTCAGGTGAAAAGGCCTCCGAACGGCTCAAATCCAACTAGAACAACTTCAAAACACACATAAAACTTATAAGGAACTATTCCGGATAATAAAGTTTTGATCTTTACAAAAATCTAAAAATCGACCCAAAAGTCGACCCCCAGTCCCGAACCTCGAAACCTGATAAATTTTATAAAATCCGAACACCCATTCCAAAATGAGTTCAACCATACAAAATTTACTCAAATCAGATACCAAAATCTCGATCAAACACCCAAAATTTGGCCTAAGAATTTTTCTCAAATCTTCCCCAATTTTCCAATCTAAATCAATAATTTAATGTTGAAATTAAAGACATAATCATGAGAATTAACCAAAACTAGGAAAGAATCACTTACCCCAAACATCTAAGCAAGAATCTTTCCAAAAATCGCCTTCTACCGAGCTCCCAATTAAATTTTGTGATATGAACTCAAAATCCTCATTTTTTAACTTTAAAATCTGCCCAGGTGTTCCTTCTTCGCGTTCGCGGCCCACCAATCGCGTTCGCAATGAACAAAAATCTCAAAAGCAATTTCCATACTCTTCTCAGACAGCCTCTAGTATAATGGCCATAGATTTTCGTACAAAACTCCAAATAACAAATGGTTTAATGTTTTGAAAACTAGATACCAAGACCTAAAACTTGCATGTTTTGGTTATCTTCCAATTCCTTATAGATTTTGAGATATAAGCTTCCAAAGTCATCCATGTGCAACACAAATTTCTTCCTCATCTTCCCGGACAGTCTGTAGTGTACCAGCCATAACATTTTGTACACAAATCCAAATGCTAAATGGTTTAATTTTCTGAAAACTAGACTCCAAGGGCTACAAATTTCACTTGGATCATCTTAAAATTTCTTATAAATTGTGAGATATGAGCCTCCAAAGTCAGACCTACGTAAGAGAGATTGTTTTTCTTCGCGAACACGAGGCTCTCTTCGCGAACGCGAAGAACAAAGTCCCTGAAGCCAAATCCTTCTTCGCGAACGCGAGAGGATCCTCGCGAACGCGTAGAACAACATCAGACACCAGCATCAGCTATTGCAAAACAACTCGAAATGATCCGAAACCACTCCGAAACACACCTGAGGCCCCTGGGCCCCGTCCAATCACACAAACCAGTCATATATCCTTACACGGACTCGCTCGAGGTCTCGAATCACATTAAACAACGCCGAAACAACGGAATAACGCCAAATTTTACAGACAATTCCCAATTGACATCCCGGAGTTGCTCCAACTCTCGAAATCGCCTTCTGACCCCGATATCCCAAAAAGTCAAATATGGTCAAACTTCTCCATTTTCCAAACTTCAAATTTTCAAACTTTCGCCGAATTACCTCAAATTACTCTACGGACCTCCTAATCAAATTCCGGACGCACGCCTAATCCTAAAAACACCATACAAAGCTGTTGACATTACCCAAAACTCATTCTGGAGTCGTTTACACAAAAGTCAAACCTCCGGTCAAATCTCACCGCTTAAGCTTCCAAAATTAAAATTCATCTTCCAATTCGACTCTGGATCATCCGGTAACTGAATCCAACCATGCACGCAGGTAGATATGCACAATGTGAAGCTGTTCAAGACCTTACTCCATTGAACGGAGCTTAAATTATCAAAATGACCGGTCGGGTCGTTACATTAGGATTCGTCTGTCATCATCATTGTCAGGAGAGACAATCATCTAGTTCATTCATTATTGGGTGAATTACTCATCCTATTTACTTAAATATCATTTATTGTTATTTATTACTAGTTACTCCACCATTTATTGTTATTTATTGCTAGTTACTCTACCATTATTTCAGGGTGTTCATAGAAACCCGAAAAACCGAACCAAACCGAAAAACAAATCAAACCGACCAAAAAACGATACTTTTTGGTTTGGTTTAGTTTTTGTTTTGAATTTTAAAAACCGATCAAATTTGGTTTAGTTTTGGGTTTAATCAAAAAAATAACCGAACCATACCGACTATAGGAGTAGCTATTTCAAATTTATTATTACACCTATATATATGTATATTTTTATACAAAGTTTCAAATTTTTTATGGTGAATGTCAATCGTTTGTACTTTTAGTACAGTTCTTTACCTTTATATTCTAGTTTGATTGGTAGTTTTCTTTTGTTAAGTGTAAGAATCCATTTCACGTTAATTTTTTTAATTGAGTCCTTAAATTATTCATCACTATTTGATTCAATTATCATCAATATATTTTAGTAAATAATAGATTTCTCAAAGGGCAATTGATTTGATAGTGTCAAGTTGAAAATGAGGTCGCCGGAATATGTGTTTGGTAGTGTATGTCTCATATTTAAGAAAAAACCGACAAATAACCCAAAAAATCGAAAAACCGACATAAACCGAATCGAGAAAAAACCAACTTAATTGATTTGGTTTGGTTCTAATATTTTAAAAACCGACTTACTTGGTTTGGTTTCTTTTTACAGCTTGTTTGGATGGTCGTTACCCATTGTATTTTATCGTATTGTTACTTTAAATACAATGTTTGTTTTGGTTGTTACTTAAATTTTATTGTTTCTTTTTACAGCTTGTTTTGGTCGTTAAATCCGTCGTTACGTAACGACGAAATGTGCCACTTTATGTAATGACCGATTTGGTGTGGTTGCGTCGTTATCTTGTCTTTTTATCTCATCTCACCCTTCACTATTATTAAATAATTTTATTTTGTCATTTACTCTACCTTTTTATATATTAAACTAGTGAAATTGACGCGCTTCGCGCGATTGTTAAAGAAAAGGGAAAAAAAGTTAAAGAGATGAACAAGAGTGATGAGTGGGAACCATGAAATTACAAGGAACAAAATAATGAGAAGAAGGAAAAAATTAAGACACAGCAGAAATGAAAAAGAAAAACTCCGATTGAGCTACTCACCAGCTCATTGGCGTCGATCTGGAACAGCTACAGTGGAAATCGAAGAGAAGAAGATAGGGCAAGTGAATGAAGGAGTAGTCAAAATCAAATCAAGGAGGAAAGACGAAAATCAAAGACAAAGCAGAAATGTAACACATAAATGGAGATTCAGAAACTTACCAGCTCATCTCCGTGTGTTTTGTACAGTAATAGCCATGGACAGGAACAAGCTAGGGCGAGAGAGTGAAGAAACATGGATAACCAAATCAATAAGGAAAAAGCTAAATCTAAACAAAAATGAAACAAATGAGCTAAGATGGAGAGACTTACCAGCTTGGAGGCAAAGATCTTGGACTGGCGTGACAACCAGGAGGAAGGAAATAGGGCAAACGAGTGAGAGTAGTAGAAGCTTCTGGAGTGAAGACAAAGGCTGGAGATATAAAATGAAATATGTATGGTGTTATGACAGATACAAGGAAATCACGCTTGGGCCATGTTTTATAAGACTTGGGCCCAAGAAATTGGCCCAGATCAGTGGCTATTTACTTGGCTACTCATTAAATGAATTGGGCCTGGGAGTTAATGAAAATGCTATTGGGCCAATCAGAAATGGCTGGTCTGGAAATCGAAGGGGCTACAAATGCAAGAGTAAAAATGGATGTTTGGGGCTACGAGTGTAAGACATATTGAGCAGTCATATTGGGCTACACAAGAAATTATTTGGACTATTTTTTAGTATTTTAGCTAATTTTAGTAGTTTTTCATTTTGCTATATCACTATTGGGGCCTGACAAGCCCAATTTTGATACTAGGTCTTATGTAGTTTCAAAGTTTACCGTCCTAGTTAGTAGGACAACTTTCATGTTTTGTTTTTGCTATTATTATTAATAAAACAACTACTAGGTACCAACCTAGTAGTTAAATTTGATTTTAAAAAAAAGAGTGATGAGTGATGCATTAAAAGTAAAATTAGAAACTTATAAATAGAAATGTAAAAATAAAATCAACTAATAAGTTCCATTACAATCTAATACAAGAATAATACACAAATTTGTATAGAATAACACGACTCAGAAGATTGTCGTACATACAACAATTAAAGGAGCAAGGTTTTGACTTGGTTATGATTTATGAATCAGTTGGCAAGCAATGCTTCTAACGTAACTTGATTTCTTTTCTTTTGCGTCTTGAGAAAAGAAAGATAGGAGTAACAAATAAATAAATAATATTAATTCTTGAACACAAACAAAATAATAAAGAACTCAACAGTAATATTTAGAAATAGACTCTACACATGCATAAAGGTGATTAGACATATTTCGTAAAGAAAATATGTGAGAGCAAATATAATCATCGTCATAAATTGTCGTCATATCATTTTTCAGAAATTGAGTTGGAAAGTTTATGATCCTTGTGGCAAATTACACCAATATCTTTTCCCATATTGATTCGTCCATAGTTCTTGGTTAATTACGCATACCAACTAAAGTCAATTATGCTAGTAACTGATAATAAGGAATTAAATTTTTTCGATTTTCTTTTCCATGAAAATGCTTTAACAAAGCTACCATGAAATCGATCTACTAACAAAAGTCAAATAGAAGATGGTCAAAATTTATTTGTTGTTTCATTTCACTTACTGTGGAGTTGCAGATTTTTTTTTTCTGTCCCTTTTCGAACTTCCACTTTTTAAATCTACGAAGTCCAATTTTGTTTTAGTGTAGATTTTACTCTATTTTGGATCGGTCATTCTTATTCTTATTTTATTACAACAGAAATAAACATAGATTAATAGGTTTTTTTTAAATTCTTGTACTATTTAGACATCTTAAGTTACGACAAATAATACAAATCGAGTAACTTCTATTTTTATTTATTTAGTTTTAGCGCAAGAAGATATGTAAGTTTCCTTACTTTGTAGCTAGTAAGTATAATTTTCTTTATTTTCTATTATGGGAAAAAGATTTAAAAAAGGAGAAAAAGGAAAAAAAAATTCTTGAAATAGTTTCTGTAACGTTTTCAACACAAATAGCTCAAAGGTTGAGATGATCATATATAGATGTAGGAGCAGTAAAAGTATATAGCAAAATAAGGAATCCAAACTACTCTATCAATGAAACCAGAGAGTATCCATTATATGACAAAATAATAAAAAAAGCAAAACATAAATTACTACATCGCAATTAATAAACGAACAATAAAATGACAAAATTTATAAACTGGTAGATAAATAAGTAAATATTTCAATTCGTTGCGGGATCAGGCTACCAAATTAAAGGGAGAAAGAAGTTAGTTGTGATAATATCAACAAAAGATTTAAAGGGGAAGAAAATAATTAGGAGAAAAACAATCATAACATGCCCAGTAAAAGAAAATATACTGTGATTTAAAGGGCAAGAAAATAATTAGGAGAAAAACAAACATGGCATGCCTGGTAAAAGAAAATATACTTTATCGTTGTCATCTTCCACTTCCGTTGCTCAACTCTTTTCTTTTTACACTAATCTAAGAGCATAGAGTTTTAGTTTCATCCATTTATCTTATTCTTATATTGACCCCCACATAACTTTGGTGTTCCTAAATAATAGGAAGGGTTTACTTTGTGACTTTTGGTAATGTGGCATGTGGGAATGGTTTAGTATGTGTGTGCCTTTTGGTGACGGAACGTTTTAGGACTAGGTTGTGACTTTTGGAATTATTAAACATAAACTGAATGAATGAGGAAAATGACAAAAAAATAGAGAAAAGATAAATAGGTATCTTGGCTTATGAGATATGCTAAGTCATCTTCTCTATCCCGTCAATTATATATATTCACGCTTCGCGCGGTCAAAAAACTATAGTGAATATGCAAACTTTGATATAAAAAAAATTAAAAAATTATATATACGAACATGAAACAAATTTTACAATAAATAGACAAATCTCAAATATGATTATTTCTCATTAGAAAGCCCTTCTCAAGGTTGATTGCACTTTCTTCAACACAAAGGTGTGTTTTTCTCAATTTCTACGTACATGCCAATCACATATAAGCATTATTTCGTTCTATGAAAAACGTTCGTAGCACATAATTATTTTTGCAATACTTGATACTTGTTGTAAAAAATCTCATTGGTACGTGTGATGAAGTTCTTCTTGATGTACGAAAAAATGCAATTAATTGAAAAATGAACAACATTTTGCATCGCCATGTACATATTAATTGGGCGATATCTTGTAGTATTATATTAGCAAAATGTCTATCACGACATACATGATTCAATTTTAAAAATTAAATAACTATAAATAAATATCAATTTGGTACTTTTATATACTACTGCAAAATCGTTAATCAACCTTGTTTGTGAAATATTACTTGACTTTGTTTTGTCTCCCTCGTCTTTTGGGGACGGAGGTGAAATGGTACTATCAAGTTTATTTCTCTACTCGTAACAACTTCCTTGACTTCTTGTTATATGCATGCAATATTGAAATTTTGCATTACCTTCATTTAAGTAAATTGATACTTTGATAATATTGTAAAGCTTTATCGGGAAAAAAAAGATGGAACTTGAAAATCTGTAATATGAAAAAGTTAATGTCAAAGAATAAAGAGTTAGGTCTCCATTTCTTAATTTAAGAAATATGTGAAGCATATATCTCGATCACAATAAAAACAACTTGAGGAATATGACATGTAGCATACAAATATCAACAATGGCTTTTGTGACATAAAAAAACCCGATATGATATCAATACGAAATAAACAGTTCCACGACTTAAAGAATCTTTAAAAAAAGAGAGCACTCTATTACTAAAAACTCGCAGTGAAAACATGTGTTTCTGGAAACTAAAGTGGGCATAAGAAAATAAATTATCTATTTGTTCTATGTTGAACACATTAACCTTAAAGAGAAAACGAAATAACGAATAAGAAAAAGAAAATATAATATCTGAATTAGAGAACATCTAAAACACTTTGGAGAGAAAGTAATGTATCACCCATGAGTTTATGATTCATGTACAAATTTGGAATATTACTACATACAGTAGAATTTGAAGAAAATAATCTAAAAAATTTGAAGAGTCTAACCTTATAGATTCCTTGAAATTTGTTATCCAAATAATAGAGTTAGCAAGTTGATCGATGAAAGGAGATGTGATGATGAAGCTGTACGAAGAAATATTTTTCATACCCCCTTAGTGTCTCCGAATGAAAATGAAGGTTTTAACATTAATCTAGAACTAATTAACATGCTAATAAGCGGTAAAGCTATATATTTAGCGGAAAGAGAAAGAGGAACATAATGACATACTTAAGAAAAAGTAGAAAAAAATAAACAATAATCCTGGAACCTCTCTATCTCTCTGGGTAAGTCAGTCTTGACCAAAAAAATAAAATAGATCAAAATCTCAAAAACTTCCAACCCCATTAGCACAACTGCAAAAAGTAAAAAATAAATAAATAAGAAAAAGAAGGAAAATATTGCTTACAAGTTACAACTAACCGCAAAATAGGATAGCGGTTTCCACCCTCAAACACCAAGTTTTGTTCTCCGTCATTTTTGGAAACAACTGAAATTTGGGTGCTGTAATGCATTTGTATTTTGTAGCTGAGAACAACTGGAGCAGAACTAAATTAAACATCAACAAAAGAAGATTCAAATGTTGTACCGAGTACTAAACAAATGCAAGTACACTAATGAACGTTCATATGTTTAGTACTCCATTTGAAACTCTTGCTTTCTCTTTCATGGTGGAATCCAATAGGTAGTTTTTGGTCATAAATGAGAGTGCTTAGGGACCGTTAGTGAGAGAATAGGAAAAGAATCTGTTCATGAATCGATTTTTTAGTTATGTGAAACGTTTTGGAGTAATAAATACGAATAAAATCAGTTTATGAATCAGTGCGTATGAAACATTTGGAGTATTAATTTATAAGATTTTAATTTTGCAATAGTAGAAATAGAAATAAACCAAATAAAGGAGAAAATAGATAAATAGGATCCTTGGCCAAAGAGAGGTGCCAACTCATCTCCTATTTTCCCTACTTTATATATATATAGAAGATTTATTTTGTATCATAATTTTTCTTTATAATATTGCAAAATTTATTCTTTATATTGCCGGTGCATGATATCATGAAACAACGGCAAACGATACAATCTATCCAAACATTGTATTCATCAAACAATACAGTACAATACAATACGATACGATACGATACATTATAAAATGATGTGAAACAATCATCCAAACAAGGGCTTAGGCAAAAACATATCAAAATCGAATCATGAACACCCCTACTTTTAATGTATAATATTAAGTGATAGTTGGAATGAGGAATTCTTAGTAGTGTAACTAGCTGGAGAAGTGGAAATTAAGCACAGATAGTACAATGTTTTATTCGATTTCTCCATCTAATATGGTTAAACGAATTGAGAAGAAATTTGGCCAAGATAAATATTTAAAAATAGAAAATAAAAGTCTATGTCAGTTCTGTTTAGAAGTTTTTTCAACTAGCTGGGGGATTGAAAAGGGAAAAAAAAAGAAAGAATAATACAAATCAAACTCGCACGTATATTATATGAAGACTTAGGACCCGTTTGGCCACAAGTTTTGTCAAAATAAATTTGGGATTTATTTGCCAAACTCATGTTTGGCCATAAATTTTGCCCACATTTTGGCAAATCCTAAATCCCAAACTTCAAATCCCAAAATCACTCCAATTGCTGATTTTGGGCCAAAATCCCAAAACTTGAGAATTTTATACATGTTTTTCAAAAATAAAGTTGAGAAATATGTTTTGAAAACGTATCTCAAAACACATTTTCATCTTCAAATCAAATTTCACCCGAATCAAATTTTTCAACATAAATTTTAAAATTTATGACCAAACGCTAGCTTAATAAATAACAGTGAACTATAAAGATGCTAAAATTTAGCCAATTTCTTTTTGATTTGAGCGTCATCTTCACTTGATTAATGTATCATATCTTTTATCAAAAAATATCCCAAAAAAGCAGTCATGCTTTATTAAGATTCAACACTTTTTTTAGATGATGCTGCCATTCGAATTAAATCGAATCAGCACTTGTAAAAAGCTGATCTCTTAAACGTAGATACTCCGAGTTTTACTTGGCCGGCCTATTCCTCTCCCTCCTAACAGAGCCAAAACAAAAAGTTAAAAAAACAGAAAATATATACATAAAGAAATTCAATCCGCCACCGGTTTAGCCAACCGTGAAATGTTGAAACAAGCTGGCAAATGGTAATGATAGTCCTTAATTACAAGTTTCGGATTAAGGCTTGGATATTAGTTTCTTTTGTTAGGGACACCTTATCCCAATATGAAATTTTCTAACCTATATCCGGATTTAATTGAATTTCAAATACAAATACCAGACACTGGGCCGGAACCAAAAAAATAGCCAGCCGGCTACGGTTAAGACCAAGACGTGGTCTTCTTCGAATTGCAAAAGATGGGACCCACTATTCTCTGCCTATTCAATTTTTTTATTCATTCACCCGCGCCATGTCTGCTCCCAATTTTCCTTTCTTATATACCAGCAAAAAGCTGGCTAAAGCGCTTTTCCCTTTCTCGTTTCCTAAATGGGGGCTGCTACCGCGGGGACTCACCGGCGGCGACGAAAGTTGCCGTCGTCTGCATTCCAGCTGTCCCTCATTATCGTGCTTGTGAACTTAGTGAATTTGCAGTTGAGCTCCGTTCGGAGTCAATCTATCGATAACGGTGCCGGCACCGCCTCACAACTCGATAATCCCGCGGTAGTTGATTTAATTACTCGAACTGTATATAACCGTATATACAATCAGACGCACAACCTTTTCGACAACGAATTTGCGGATAAATTCAATTTCTGCATTCTAAATCGGTAAATATTTTGCTTGTTTATGCGTGTGTGTGTGTTGGGGGAGTTGATAACGAAGAGACGAAAGGGAAACTGAAGTAATTTATAGTTAAAAGGCAAATACTCGGTCTAATTGTGGTTGATTCCTTATGTTTTCGGATATGTAGTTTAGTTCTAATAATACGATGTGTTGCAGAGATGAAGAGTGGGATCATGCCTTCAATTACTCATCGGATCTCACTTTTCTCAGTGCTTGTGTTACCAGAACAAGAGGTACGTTGCATTTTCAAGTTTTATTTGCACGAAATCAAGTGCGACAGAAATTTTTGGAAGAAATAAAATGATTCTAGTAACAGTGTGCGGCTTTTTAAAAAAAACAAAAAATTCTTTTCCCCTTTGCGATTATTTATATTTTTGGTAAGAAGATACTAAATGAGACTGTTTGGCATTAATTGTTGAAAAAATTGGCTTGAAATTTATCCTATTTCATTGTCCTTTTGAAATAAAGTCAACTCTTGTAAATCACAGTTTTTTATGACAAGTTTGTGGTTGTGCATTTACTTTCACCTTTTTAGATCAGATTGTCAGTCGTTTTTGTAATTGATAGAGTACTATATAAGATTGGAATGGCTAATCAACGCTGTGATTTACACTGGAATATATAGCATCTACTCTTTTGGTGGGTGAAACAAGTTCTAACTGGTTCACAATGGACCAATTAGATGAATTAGGTGGCATATTTCAAGGAGATATTATTTCATATTGCAAATGGTAATGCTAATAGATAATCTCTTCTTTGAATTTTGCAATATAAGATTTATCTTTATATTCAAAAAATACTGTTAAAATTTCACTAGTAGAAGTTAAAACAGTAATGCTATTAGGATAGTAATAACCATACAAGTATTCAATTACTGAAACAAACTTCCTCAGAAGATAAATAATTCTTTCACAATCTTCCCCATATTAGTTATTTCATCACTCGATCCTGCTAGATGTGGACTATATATTTTAGTTAGTGGATTTTTAAATTCATATGCGCGACTAACATTGCATAAAACATATGCTACTTATTGGAATAACTAATTCTATGCATGGTTTGGTTCATGTGAGAATGCACGGGAGAAAAAATCTATTTATTAACAATGATAAAGTGAGCCCTATATATAATATATATTCTACTCCTACTACATGTGGGACTAGGACATATTCCACTCCCACTACATATGGGACTAGGACATATTCTACTCCTACTACATATGGGACTAGGACTACTTACACATTACTATCTAACAGTTCACATGCTGGTTATGCGGAGATTAAAATGCAAGGATTGTCCGTGCGATAAATAATAATGAAGGAATTGTAATATGGTGATTATTATTGTAGGAGTTTTTACGTGGTGATTGGTGAACAATAATACAAAGATGTTATGTAGAGATTACCTACTTTAAGGGTATTATTGTCTGTAGATACATTACGTATTAAAAATGCTAATGCATGTTCATGTTCGAGATTAATCTATAAAACTATATATAAATTCTCAAATAACTTAATGCGAGTATTATTTAATACTGTCAATCAAAAGCTTTTCTTATATGGCCAACCTAATCTTGCATAAGTTATGTAGAGATTATTTTTCCTAATCTTCTGACCAACATAGTATTATTTTTTGGGAGATATGCTCGGACTATTTCCAATCCCTCCAACCCATCGCCCTTAATTGTTTTGGTTCAAGTCTATGTGCTTGACACATTCTTTTATATTCAGATTTTCTAGGCTTTGACGTACTTGCAACATAAGGTTAGTAGTATTTATTTGTCAGTTTCTACCTAAATAAATAAAGACAATCAGTAATTATATATGAAATGCAGATCTAATTTGAGATAATGTTGGAAATTTAGGGGAAAAAAACATGCCTCTTAATAAGTCAACTGCATATCCGTTATTACTATTATTTTCAAAACAAATAGACATTATGTTATTGTTAATTATGAGTTTATCAGCAACCCTCTAAATAGTTTTAGCAATTTGTGAAGCTGTATGTTCATATTCAATTGGCTGATAAGCTAAAATTCTTCTTAATTTTTCAAGTCTTGTTTCACTTACGAATAATATGAAAGGTTAATGATACATAATTTATCAGAATAGTTAATATTTCACGTAATCTCAGTTGATACACAGTGTGGTATTTCTGACAACATCCTTCTTAAACTACTTATGTCTGTAGATGACATTGAATGACGATAAAGAAGATGCTGTGACAAGTTCAAATGGAACTAATAACTATTTAAATATAAAAAGTATAATTAATTAGTAAAGAATGGAAATGAACATATCAAATTGTCGAAATTAACCTAAATTGAGTTGGTTTAAATTGACATTGAATCGCAAATTTCAAATTCCAAATCATTGGCTGAGAGCTTATATATTGAAACTTGAAGCTTCAGAATTGATAAATTTGAATTGAGATTGGAAGAATGAAATTTGAATGTGAGGAAAAGTAGTTTTTTTTTGTTTGGGAGGCGGGGGGGATTAGCTGGGATGGTCACTTTTTGGGGCGGCTATTATAGTATGTCAGCTTTTATATTGTACACCCTCCGGTCCAAAATAAGTGATTTTCTGGCCTTTTTCTTGTGGTCCAAAATAAGTGATTTTTTTCAGATTTCAAGAATGAATTAATTATTTTTTTCCTACATTGCCCTTGGAGTAAATAGTGTTGGAGTATGTGTTAGGAGTATTTATGTGGGATAGTAAAGGTTAATATGGTCAATTTCATTGCTAATTAATGCTAAAAAGTGGATTTCTTAATCTACGTGAAAACATGCAAAAAATCACTTATTTTGGACCGGAGGGAGATTTGCAAAGTAGCCACTTTTTAATTGTGAAAGTAAAATCTGGACAAAAATATTCCACGCTGGAATATGGAAAAACTCCAGCAACAACCTAAGTTGCTCGGACACGGGTGCGGATCTAGAGGTCGGATCTTTCAAGATGTAAATTTTAAGATTCGGGGATACGGATCCTAGTACGGATAAGGGTGCGGGGATTCGTCTAAAAGTAATTAAAAAAATTAAAAATCTCTCTAATTTATGAGAAATTTTGTGGAATACTTACGTATAGCTTGTAAAGTGTGGATTTCCTTTTTATTCTCAAGTTGTAGGTAAGTAAAAAATTGATTTCCTAGATAAGATATGCTATTTTCTTCAAATTTACCCTAGTTTTAGTTCTGATTTCGGTAATCAAATTGTATTTCGTCTCGAATTGTTATGTCTGTTGTGGTCAAAGAACCCAAAATTGTTCGACCAAATCCAGTACGGATCCCATACCCCACCCATACTAGTGTCGTGTCGACACGGGTGCGGCATCTAAACTGCCATGCCGGAGCAACTTAGGCAACAACTACTAGAGTTTGAACATTTATCAGTTCAACTCCAGGAATAATTTATGGAGTTTGAATTGTGCTATTGGAACATCAGGAACAATGACTGGATTTTTAATCTTTTTCAGCTCAAACTCCAGCAATGATTCTTGAAGTTTGAGTTCACTTAAAGAATGATAAAAAAACATTAGAGACCGAGAGTGATAGTGATATAGGTGGACCTAGAGATCGGATGCTTAGGAGGAGCCGTGAACTTGTACTTATTATTATTAGCACCGTCGTTTGATCCGGCGCTAAAACTGCTGCAACTGGAACCATTGTCCGGAGCAGAGGAGCTTTCAACTCTGAGTGCTTAGTGTTGCTGGTGAGAGTGATTATCGATTTCTGAATTAAAAAGCTCAAGATTTAGGAAGAAAGTGCCGAGGTCGAAATTCTAAAATACTAGAAAATGAAACTGAATCCTAGATCTTCTCCATAACCACTATGAGCACATCCAAATACACTTCAGCGAAACCAAACCATTCTTCCCCGAAGATATACTTGTTCACCTTAGAGAATTTTTAATTCAAGAACAAAGCCTGGGGTTTAGATGTTAAGCGTGTCTCTCTATTCTGAAGATGATCTGAATAGTTTTTTCATTAGGAAAAGGTTAAGGAGCAGTGAACTCAAACTCCAGGAATAATACCTGGAGTTGAATCAATAAAGGTTCAAATCCCATGAGTTATTCTTGGATTTTTAATTGCACATTTCAAACTCCAGAATACAGTGCTGAATTTTTGCATGTAGAAGATTTTTGAACTCCAATATAGCGTATTGGGGTTCCATTTTTTTAAACTCCAGAGCCGATTGCTGGAGTTAGTTCCATGTTTTAGTTGGAGGTGTCTTTTTCCAAAACGTTTTCCGTGTGAAAGGAGTGGCTAAATCCTTATAGCTTCTTAAATACTGGCTAACCCCTAATAGCAGAGGCTAAAAGTGGCTATTTACCCCTTTCTTCCTAATCTAGGCCAGTTCAGGGCCTCTCTTTCCGTTTAATTGGAGAAAAAGCCACTTTGAGAGCTGTTGTTTAAACCATAGCCAGCCTTTGCAGTGCATTTAAAAGTAGCCACAATTTAAAAAAGCGAATAGACTTGTTCAAACTTAACTCATTTGAGTATCCAATTCAAACCTCCAATAACTACCGTGTATTATGCATAACCACCTATTATTGCTAATTACTGTGGAAAGACGGTAAGAATACTACAGCATGATGTAAGTAGCCGAAGAATACAACAGTGAATATTGTATTTATCCTTGTTAATGCTTCCAGTTATTGTACCTAAAAAAATGGAAACTGATTGAACTTATATCCCATACAAGGATCCAAAACATTTAGGTTAAAACTTAATCTCAAAACAAGTATTTTTAACTTCAAAACAATTCATTCAAGAGCAGCTCAAACTTCAGAACACCGTGTTCTGAAGTTCGAAATCCACTGTTCAAACTCAGCGCTGCGCTGTCCTGAAGTTGGAATTCCACAGCTCAAACTCCAGGATAGTCTTCCGAACACTACCCCAAAGTTCGATAAAGTGTCCTGAATATCACAGATTTTCTCCTTTTGAGGCTGCTTATAATATTTCCAGCTTTCAGCGTCTCTGAATATTTCTGTATATCCAGTATGTTGTCTATGGCTTCTAACTATCATTTTTTGTGTTTTAGCGTTTGTTTGCTCCTCTTCAACCATCTCAAGAGGTTGTAGACTGTCAAACTCCAAATTTGAGAACACCCTATACCATGAGCTAGTCTCAAAGCTTTCTAACCCAATCATCTACTCAGCCTTCTGTTGCTAACTTCCCTAGAGTTCAAATTCATCAAGGCAGTTCACAAGTTGGTGTTACTCGAGCAACAGGCCTTGCTGGGTTGTGCTACTTAGAAAAAGCGGTCTCTACGTCTCGAATCAGTTGTGGCTATGTTTTAAATACTTTGTAAATATTGGATATCTTTTAAACAGAAACCTAAACATGGCTCCTGGTGTACTTCGGTCTCTTTTACCTGGATGGTTCATCCAAGTTCATGAGCATGCCCAGCCCAATTGTTCTACTGACAGTTTGGCCAGTTTGGACTTAACATGTGAGGGGAGGGGGGAATGGAGTGGAGTGGAGCTGTGAAGAATGTTTCCTTTAATGGGGTTATAAGATGGTTTTGCACAACCCACCCAAGAAAGAACAAAAGGAAAGTCAAAGGGAAAGGGGAAAAGTGTTTGGTTTCAATGGGATAAATTGTATCCAATTTCACAGATACCATCTGTTTAGAAAAATTGGAAAAACAATTGTTTGTTCCTGTGGTGTAGGAGGAATACTGTAGCTGACTTTAATTCACTGTTAGACCTATTGTACTCCTTCAACTTATATAAGGAAGAGTCTTCCTGGTAATCAGAGGCTTATTTCAGAGACTTCCATCATCCAATGATCCGACCTAAAGGGAGCTAAGAAGCCTCTATCAAGTTATGTATTGATTTTTCCTTGCGTAAACAAATTTATCTTTCTCTCCTCTCCATATCATTTTCTGTGAATAAATTTTATCCTGTTATTTTGGGGAGGAAATGAATGGAAAAAAGAATTGAAAAAAGGGATAAATGCAAGGCTGATGATTATTGTAGTTCGGATGAAAAGAGATTAAGAGTCCACACCTGTTATATTTATGGAACTTTGACACAATGATGAGTTTCACTTTTCTAGCCCATCAAGTAGCTTGCTGTAACACCATAAATGCATCCCAAGGATGAAGTTAGACAAACAGAAAAAGCTTGCTGGAATACACTATATCACCTCAGAGTCATAAATTTTAGTCTCAGCTGACACTTAGATTTTGTGCCAATTAAGTTTTTAACTGTTTGGACTATCTCTTGCCTTTTCCAAAGCGTTTAAAATTCCTGGTGAGAGAACTCAGAATGAGAAGGAGCTGAATTCTACTAAAGATATCAGATCGGGAATAGACGATTGAAGAAAAGGAATGCACCTTTGCTAGTTACTAATTTTATCTTTTCCTTCCCACCATCTTCCCGTTTCTCCAGCATTATTTACGCTTAACTTCAACTATCTTCTAGTCTATGTTACTTGCATTAGTTGGAAATTAGTACTTTTTCTCATCCTCTTGTGGCTGTTTGTTGTATGGAAGTGAAAATGATGCTGGAACAGATTGAATTTGACTTCTTCTTTCCTATTGCTAAGAGTTTTGTGCCATTAATCATTCTCTTCAGGCTACACTACAGTTCGAAGATGATATAAAAATTCTATTTATTGGAACAGGGGATATTCAACGAAGACTGTGTACTGCTGCAGAAATCAGTTTCTACTTCAGTAATACCATAACATCAGGGTCCAATTATTTGAAGGCCAACAGAAACTGCAATTTGACCTCTTGGATTCCAGGTTGTGAACCAGGATGGGCATGTAGCACCGACCCAGATCAGAATCCTGACCTAAGAGATTCTCGAGAAATACCAGCAAGAACTGTTGCTTGTCAGCCTTGCTGTGAGGGTTTCTTCTGTCCTCACGGTCTTACTTGTATGATACGTAAGTATATCATCAATCTTATCAATATTTCTTCTTCAACCATTTGTGGGACAGAACTAGAATGCAGTTTATTCTTCTGTTACTTCAAGGACTTGTTCTTGTTTATGCTCTAGTATCGACTATCAAGATAGTAATTTAGTTCTATCTTCTAATACCGATGAGTGGACAGTAAATCCCCCTACGTAAGCATGACAGCAGGAGCATTATGGTAAAAATAACATAAGAGATAACTAGCATACTGCAATTACAGTTGAACAAGGAGGCTTCTTGTTGTTGTTTTATTTGGACAATGATAATTGATTGTTGTTGACTCCGCATATGAATCTATTTTAGTGCCAAGACCACTAATTTGATGTTTTACAACAATGTGTACGTATATATATTATATATATATATACTTTACATGGAACTTTTATGTATTACACTGTCAGTGGTGGATCTAGAGTATAGTTGCTGCGTTCCCGGAACCCAGTAACTTTTGCGTAGACCCTGTATTTTTATTAAAAAATCCATTAAATATCTATAAATGTATAACTATGAGGCCAATTATTATTGTATATTAATTTGTAATTACAATAGGAACCCATAAACTTTTACACCGTTTTTCACTTATTTCGGTTACATGTTGAAGACTTCTTAAATCTTAGTTGCTAATTATTTTCTGATAAGTACCTTATTGACTGAGTTTTACAAAAGAAAAGATTTCTGATAACTTTCTTCATTTTTCCAGCCTGCCCTTTAGGTTCCTACTGTCCACTTGCCACGCTCAATGTGAATACTGGAATATGCGAACCGTAAGTCCAGATTCTTGATACTAGGCGCCCTGATCTTTTACTTCCTACTGCCCATTTGTTGTTTGTATAACATGTCTATTGGTATGTCTGTAGATATAGTTATCAATTACCTCCTTGGCAGCCTAATCATACTTGTGGTGGGGCAAACATTTGGTCTGATGTTCGCAGAAGCTCAGAGGTATTCTGTTCCGCAGGATCATATTGTCCAACAAATACAGAGAAGAATCCTTGTACTAGTGGGTACTAGTTTCTGTCCCGACTCTTGATAACAGTCTGGTTGTCTTCTAGTTGTAAAATTTTGATATCAGGCTGATATCTGATTTCAGAAATCCCTTAAAAAATTCTTACCATTTAGTTCTACATGCACAACACACTTCTTTTATGATATTTCATCAATTTTTTCTCCTCTTGTGTCTTTTCAAGGCTTATTCTTTACCCTGTAATTTCAGGAATTACTGCCCCACAGGTTCTACGGCTGAGAAACGTAAGTTCCAGTTTGAAAGTGACCAACTATTTGCAATACATTGCTAAAATAGAAATCTTTTAGTGCAAAATAAATAATGAATGCATTTATAATTAAGCTTATTGCTATAGAATGAATTTAGGTTCTTTCTCCAGTGGTGCTGCTTCATTAAGCATTCACCTCTTGATGGATTTGCAGGATGCTTCAAGTTGACTTCATGTAATCCGAACACTGCAAGTCAGAATATTCATGCATATGGGGCAATGCTCATTGTACGTTTTGATTATTATCTAGTAACTGCCCTGCCTGATATCCCTTCATAGTTTCTAGCTGTTTCTAGGTTTATATGAGGTGAGAACTGGATTCATTAATGCAACAACATAACTCTGGTTTCAATTAAAGTTTACTATTCTGTTGCCCATAAGAAGTAGCAGCACCCTTCTGGTGATAACAAATTTGATATTATTGTACTACCTTCCCAGTGCTAAAGTTGAAATTGATCCCGTAAAAATTCTCTCTTTAGTATTTGAATTCATTCATGTTTGATGTTTAAGAAGTTATACCACCGTAGGGGATAAAATCCTGCTCATCCTTGCAGGCAGCTTTAGCTACACTTCTCCTTATAATTTACAACTGTTCTGACCAAATCATCACCATACGAGAACGGAGACTTGCTAGATCCCGGGAAGCAGCTGCAAAAGTTGTAAAAGAAAAGATACAGGCACGTGCAAGGTGGAAAACCGCAAAAGAGGCTGCTAAAAAGCATGCTGTTGAATTGCAAGGTCAATTGTCTCGCAAATTTTCTCGCAAGAGAAATGTCACAATCAGTGACAAGGTCACAGTAATGAATCAAGAAGATACTGATATCGATGGTAATTCATATTCATCAAAGGAGCACAGTACCTCTTCAGTGTCCAAGAATTCGCTAAGCACGTCTGAAGTAGAAGAATTAGGATCCATTCCCTTGATGGAGGTGATAAATGAAGTTGAAGATCATACTTTTGATAGTTCAGAATCTTTCAGTTTGGAGATTAAAGAAAAAAATTTGAAAACCAAAAGGCCTAAAGGAAAAGAAATCCAAACTCATAGCCAAATTTTCAAGTATGCTTATGCACAACTTGAGAGAGAAAAAGCGCAGCAACAGGAGAACAAAAACCTTACTTTCTCTGGTGTAATCTCTATGGCCACAAATACTGATTACAAGAAAAGACCTGTAATTGAGATAGGTTTTACAGGTTTAACTGTTACCTTGAAAGGTAAAAAGAAGCATCTGTTACGATCTGTTAATGGAAAAATCATGCCTGGTCGTATTACTGCTGTCATGGGTCCATCAGGAGCAGGGAAAACTACTCTCCTTTCAGCTCTGGCAGGAAAAACTGTTGGATGTACAATTTCTGGTTCCATCCTTATAAATGGAAAACCAGAACCAATTCATTCGTACAGAAAAATCGTTGGTTTTGTGCCACAGGATGATATTGTGCATGGAAACTTGACTGTTGAGGAGAATCTATGGTTCAGTGCAAGGTGCAGGTATGTAATAATTGCTTTCGTTACTTACTATGTCCTTGCTACTCGGGTTATAATGTTCAGCACAGGGTACTTTCAAAATTTTCAATCACTTCTAAATCACATAACAAGCAGCAAACACATTATTTTAGTGACTACTGCTGGCTTGTATCTCAAGTTCATCTGATCCCTGTAGCTGGTAGTTTAAAAGATAAATTTTTAACTTTTTGTAAATTTTAAGGTTGTCAGCAGATTTGCCAAAGCCAGATAAGGTTCTTATTGTGGAGAGAGTCATTGATTTCTTGGGCTTACAGAGCGTGCGGGGTTCCTTGGTTGGAACAGTGGAGAAGCGAGGTATCTCTGGAGGCCAACGGAAACGAGTTAATGTTGGGCTAGAGTTGGTAATGGAACCATCACTTCTATTTCTAGATGAACCGACATCTGGACTGGACAGTGCATCTTCTCAATTACTTATCAGAGCACTTCGACGTGAAGCCCTTGAAGGAGTCAATATCTGCATGGTTGTCCACCAGCCAAGGTAACCACCGGAATTTGTTGACTTGGATTCTGATACTACATGTACATTCATCCTTTCCATTTATAGGTATTTAATCTTGTAGCACAAAATTGCAAAAGCATTCAGTCTTTAGTTGTTAATGTCAGACAGCTTATAAGTTTAGTGAATAATATTTTAAACAGATGGAATCTTCTTCTAGCTAGTTGAAGTTTCTTTCTGATTGATAAACTGTGCTTCCCGTGGTCTTGTCACTGAAATGCTTGTTTATTCGTCCAACAACAGCCACTTAGCCTTCATCGTCATTGGAAATCAACCCAGAAGTCCACTAAAAACAATGAATTGTGAAACTGCAAATAAAGTGAACTGGACCTTTTTAGGCTGTTAATTATATCCTTTTCTCTTAATCACATTTTTGCAACTTTTTTCTACCAGCTACACCTTGTTCAAGATGTTTGATGATTTGATACTCTTAGCAAAAGGTGGTCTTGTAGTCTACCATGGTCCTGTAAAGAAAGTTGAGGACTACTTTGCAAACCATGGTATCGATGTCCCAGAACGAGTTAATCCTCCGGACCACTTCATAGATGTTTTGGAAGGGCTGGTCAAACCAACCACCAATTCAAATGTGAACTATAAAGAGCTTCCCGTGTTGTGGATGCTTCACAATGGCTATTCTGTGCCCCCAGAAATGCAACAGAGTGCTGCTGTACTTGCATCTTCACCAGTGGATGTAAACAATGGCAATCAAGCAAATTTTGATCATGTAACAGAGGAACATTCCTTTGCTGGGGAAATGTGGCAAGACATGAAGACTAACGTGGAGCGCCAACGTGATATTATACTGCACAACTTTATGAGGTCAAAGGACCTCTCCAACCGGAGAACTCCAAATGTTCTTCTGCAATACAAGTACTTCATTGGAAGGTAAATATTCACAAAACCAATTTCTTTTCATCGGACAGTTCTTTATGTGTTTTTATTATGAATTAACAATAAAGAGAAAAGATTACAATAGGGTACTTTCAAAAAAAGATATTAAGTATCGATTCGAACCATCAGTCTGGGAATTGGGTCCTAAATAATCTCTACACCCATCACTCAGCTCACTATCACAAACTTTGACATTGCCCACAAGTTGAGCTATGGTGTCCACATATTTCTGTTACCGACTAAATTCTCGGAATTGCTCGAAATTGATATTATAATCTGTTTGCTGTTATTGCAACCAGTATCTACTTTTAGTTGAGTTACATCAAATTTTGCCAGGCAAGCAATTTGTCCACTGGGAGAAATATCCCATTGTTGAATCTGAAGCCATTGAAGAGGAGAAGTGTGTTAAAGCTGCCTGCACCAATGAGCAATATTTTGAATCTCCCACAGTGGTCTAATGTCTTGTGCATCAGTTTCTCAGCCGAGGTCATCTTGATACAAACAAAGAAAAGATAATGGTTTTTGAATATACTCTTTCACTTTGGGACACATGTGCATATCCCCTGCTCGTGGAAAAAATTAAGCCCAAGAAGAAGAGCTAAGAACGCTTTCAGAAATCATGATTTATTTCATCCAATAAGAAGAGGCCGGTCAATTTTGATAAGAGCCACTACTTCCTCTCAAAAAAAGAACCTCGCAGAAATTCTGAAATTCTGATTGATATCACTCAAAGGGAATTCCATTGTTCCTAGGAGTATATGTTGTCGACTCAATCTATCTTGGTCAAAATTTTCTAGCCATTGGCAAGGAATCAACTTCTGAAAATTATGAAATAACTCATCTCGCAGTTCTGCCACCATTCTTTCTGGCCATTAAAAGTAAGGGTAAAGAAACAAAATAAAGAAATATGTGCAAAATAAAGAAAAACGTGCATCCCCTCGTCTTCTCATTTGTCTACTTATTTAAGCCCTTGTGTTAAGTTTTGCTTTGAAGCTCTATTATATAATACATAATGCCATTGATAATTTAAAAAATAAATGCCTGCACAGAGCAAGCTGCAGGAAAGTTGATCATTCCCTGTCAAATTACTTCTCCCATCACATATAAGGAGTATTTAAAGAGAGCATTATGTTGTTTTTTTCCCCTTACTTTGATGTATCTAAAACCATGTTATATGGAGGAACTTCCCCTGGATATTAGTGTCAGAGTAAATCATTACCTGGGCGTAGTAGCAATTAGAAGTATTAGTATAGTTGACTGAGGTTGATATCAAATTTGGAGATTTGGGCAAGTCAGATCTTGAGTATGTTAACTTTTCCTGACAAATTATAGTAGAAAATCAGGCCACGGTTGGGTTGTTGCATGAGAGCAGATTTGGTATGACTTAACCGTTGGAAAATGCTGTTCTTTTTAGCATGCATTTACTTACACGCCACTTTTGGATGCATGGGCAAGTTTAATTGAATAAGCTTTTAAATCACTGTTTTTACACTGCAGTTGATTTCTCACATTTTTTGTGTTTTAAATTATCCCAGGATAAGCAAGCAAAGATTACGTGAAGCAAAAATGCAAGCAATAGATTATCTCATTCTCTTAGTTGCTGGAGCTTGCTTAGGATCACTAACCAAATTGACGGATGAAAGCTTTGGCGCACCTGGCTATACACACACAATAATTGCTGTCTGTAAGTTGATAATCATTTCCAAGCGAGTTAAAGTCCATGCTAGTTCAGAATACAACTTCTTTCCTGAATTTCTGATTCAGTTTGTATTTCTTATAATTCTTTTTCAGCTTTGTTATGCAAAATTGCGGCTTTAAGGACATTTGCTTTGGACAAGTTGCAGTATTGGAGAGAAAGTGCTTCTGGCATTAGTAGCGTTGCTCATTTTGTTGCCAAAGATACAATAGATCATTTCAATACAGTGATTAAGCCTGCTGTATATCTATCAATGTACTACTTCTTCTGCAATCCAAGATCTTCTTTCGCAGCTAATTACATTGTGTTACTCTGCCTTGTGTATTGTGTGACTGGAATGGGTTACGCATTTGCCATCTTCTTAGCACCTGGTCCCTCCCAGCTGGTGAGCATGAGTTCCCTCTGAAACATGTTATATTGCTACAGTTTTAGTTTCTTTTCATATCCTGTACTAACAGATTTCACTTCTACGTAGTGTTCGGTCCTTGTTCCTGTGGTGTTGACGCTCATTGCATCTCGCACCGACGGTGGTAAATTCCTCAAGGTCTTGGCAGATTTATGCTATCCAAAGTGGGCACTGGAGGCATTTGTCATCTCAAATGCCAAAAGGTATGTTATGACAGTTCCCTGTAGTGATCGAGCAATATAAGGTTCAGCACTTGTTACTTTAATGGTTCTAGCTGTGCAAATCTTGGCTCCTTTCCTGGACAAAGACCGTTCAAATGTTCGAATTAGAAGTATATATATAAGTGTATATTATCTCATACACCTACATGTAGGTATGATTGTTGTGCGCGCGCGTGTGTGTGAGAGAGATAATGTACATGTAGGTATTATGAATGCCGTGATTTGATCCCTTATTCTTTTTTTTCCTTTCCTTTTTTGCCTTCTCTTTCTCTTTGCTATACTCCCAGTGTGGCGAGGGCACCACTAAGCAGCGGAGAGATGCCTTACTTGTAGATCGTAGTCATGTTTTCATTTAAGCATGAGTTGGTAATACTGCTGATGGTGGATATGAGGGGCAAACTGCAAAACCATATTGTGCGCTGGAATTCCTGATTGTGAGAAAGAAGGAAGTTTGAGAGAACTCGATTATTCCCTCAAGCTAATAAGGTATAAATAGTTACGGTTACATGTTCTAAGAAAGGAAAGACAATCAAGCGTACATAATCACAGGAACTAATTGATCACTAATTAAGCCTATACTATAATTCTAATATTCTAGAATATTTACAAAGATTCTAACACTCCTCCTCAAACTGGTGCATACAAATATTATGTACCAAACTTGTTACAAATGTAGCTCATATGAGAACCAGTGAGGGACTTGGTGAAAATATTTATAAGTTGATCATTTGGCTTCACAAATTTTGTAACAATGTCTCCTGAGAGTATCAGGGATAATCTATCTTTTCCATAAAATATGGATTTTGATGCAATATGAAGGGCAACTTGGTTATCGCACACAAGTTTCATGTCACTGATTTCTCCAACTTTAATTCTTTGAGCAACTGTCTAATCCAAATGAGTTATAGGTTGCCACAGTCATTGCTCGACATTCAGCTTCTACACTAGATCGAGTAACCGCATTTTGTTTCTTGCTTTTCCAAGATACCAAATTACCTTCTATCAGAACACAATATATAGACGTAGATCGTTCATCAAAAGTGAGCTAGCCCAATCACCGTCTATGTATCTAACAATTTGCTCATGACCTCGATTTTCAAAATGCAACCCTTTGTCCGAGGCCGACTTTTTGTATCACAGAATTCGAACAACTGCATCCCAGTGCTATCACACAAAGAGTCCATAAACTGACTTATCACACTCACAGAAATGGCAATGTTAGTTCGAGGTACGGTGAGATAGTTCAACTTACCAACTAGCCACCTCTACCTTCCGGGATCACTAAGGGGCTCCTCTCGTCATAGTAGAAGTTTAACATTCGGGTCCGCAGTAGTGTCAATTGTCTACAGCTTGTCATATCTATCTCCTCAAGAATGTCTAGGGCATACTTATACTGTGAGATGAGAATTCCTACTTTGGACTGCGCAACCTCAATGCCTAGGAAATACTTCAATCGTCCTAGATCCTTTATTTGGAAATACTGAAAGAGATGTTGCTACAGTTTAATTATACCATTTTCATCATTGCCCTAGATGGCTATATCATCAACATAAACGACCAAATAAAGGCACATGTTATGAGCAGTATATCGATAGAATACGTAATAATCAACCTCACTACGAGTGATACCAAATTCCTGAATAATCGTGCTGAACTTACCAAATCTTGCTCGAGGAGATTGTTTCAAACCATATAACGACCGACACAACCGGCATATAAGACCATTAGACCTTGAGCAAAAAAATTAGGTGGTTGTTCCGTATATACTTCATCCTCAAGATCATTATGGAGAAAAACATTCTTAATGTTCAACAGATAAATAGGCCGGCGAATAACAGTGATCGAAAGAAAAAGACGGGCATATGCTGTTTTAGCCACAGCGGAGAAAGTATCATTGTAATCAAGCCCAAATATCTGAGATAAACTTTGGCAAAATGACGAGCTTTAAGTAGATCAATTTCACCATCTGGACCAACTCTGATCTCATACCCACCAACAATCAACTATAGATTTACCCGGAGGTAGAGAAACAAGCTCTTAAGTAACACTATCATGTAATGCTTCACATATGGACTTAGGGATATAATAGTTTGTGAATATATGTAATTAGTTCTAGTCCTTTATGTAATAAGAGTATGTTATGCGTTATGTATACATATAGATATGGCTCATTGTAACACAAAATATCAATTAATAATATTTTCTCCCTTGCATTCTCACATGGTATCAGAGCAATCGTGAGAGATTTATCGTTGTGCATAAATTCCAACGACTACGGGAAGAGAAACCAGTCAATCAGGAGTCTTTTTCCGGCAAGCACAGTTCTGCCGCAAGTAAAAAGCCACTTCTTGTCAATGTTTTGCAAAAACCAACACCACCACCAAGTAGATCGGCCTCCGGCGACCAACCCGTAAAATTTTCTCCGGCCCCTCCCACGCGCCCTAACGCGCCACCACAAGAATATTTTCCGGCGAGACTCCGACGTCACGCGCCGGCGCGCGAGGCTTTTTTCGGCCACTTTTTGGCCAAGCTTCTTCAGGAAAGCCTGTTTGCACAACAATTCCGAGTCCATTAGTAGTGTTTCCGACAGATTTCGACTAACTTCGAAGTTTTTCGGCGAGCAACAACGATTTTCCGGCGCGAACAATGATTTTCAGAAAATTTTCTGATTTCTTTTCAGGCGTTAATCGTAATTTCCTGAAAGGTTTCCGATTTTTCCGGCGTGAACATTATAATGTCATTCGTATTAGAAGCCTTAGCCTCATAATCCGTTGGATCCAACCCAGATGGTTTCTTTACCGGATTATATTGAGTTCCTTCAGTACAAAGCATGTAAACAGACATCTTCAGGAATAGCCTCCATTGTTCAAACAGATAGTAGCGTGACTAGTGTCTCCCAATCTTCAACCTCCGAGTCTTGGGTTATTGATTCAGGTGAATTAGGTCATATTTCTTGTAACAAATCTCTTTTCACTAGTACTTTATATTCTCAATCTCTTCTAACAGTCACAATGGCCAGTGGGTTTCAAACCATGGCAGCTTCAATATGTCAAGCAAGTCCACCTCTTTCCTTGCCTTTAGATTCAGTTCTTTATGTTCCGGTAGTCCTTTTAATGTCATTGCCGTTAAGTCGCTTAGCCAAATCACTTAAAAGTGTTGTTTTATTTCTTGATGAACTTATTTTTATACAGGAACGCAGTACGGGGCGGATCATTGATATCAGATGTGAATCAGATAGGACTTTATTACCTTATCCTTGAAAAATCGCATGGACTAACATCTTGTCTTCCTTCAACAACTTGTCTTGTTACTGGTTCACCAGATTTATTACATAAACGGTTGGGACATCCCAGCTTGTTAAAACTTCAGAAAATGGTACCTCGCTTATCTCACATGTCCACTCTAGAGTATGAGTCATGTCAGCTCAGTAAGCATACCGACTCCCATTTCCCGCGGCGTCTTGATAATCGAGCAGAGTCACCTTTTACTTTAGCCTATTCAGATGTTTGGGGTCCTAGTCGGGTCAGTTCTACATTGGGATTCCGCCACTTTGTTAGTTTCATTGATGATTATTCCAGGTGCACTTGGATATTTTTGATGAAAAATCGATCTGAGTTGTTTTCTATTTTCCAGACCTTCCACGCAAAAATCAAAATCAATTTGGGGTTTCTATCCGCACATTTCGTAGTGATAATGCCCTAGAGTATGTGTCTTCCCCATTTCAACAGTTTATGAACTCCTATGGGATTATTCATCAAACATCTTGTCCGTACACATCACAACAAAATGGGGTAGCTGAAAGAATGAATAGACATCTTATTGAAACTGCTCGTAACCTACTCATACAATCTCATGTTCCGTTGCGTTTTTGGGGGATGCAGTTCTTACACCTTGCTATCTTATTAATCGTATGCCATCTCCAGCTATCCAGAATCAAAGTTCCATGCTCTGTCCAGTTTCCCCACTTACCTTTGTGTTCTTTCTTCCACCCCGTGTCTTTGGGAGCACGTGTTTTGTTCATAACCTTACTCCAGGAAAAGATAAGCTCCTCGTGCTCTCAAGTGTGTATTTCTGGGTTACCCGAGAACGCAAAAGGGATATCGATGTTATTCTCCTAACCTCCAGCGGTATCTTATGTCTGATGTTGTTACCTTCTTTGAAGCCCAATCATACTTCACAGGTCCAAGTAATCACTTCGATATTTCTGAGGTGCTACCAGTTCCGTCTTTTGGAGATTCAGTCACTATCTCCTATTCATCTTCCTCTATAGCTCCAGTTGCAGCTCCACCACTTATAGCTCCAGTTCCACCAACTATAGCTCCAGTGCCACCACCTAGTCCAGTTCAACCTTCTACAACTCCACCACTCCCGACTTATCGTCGTCGTCCGCGCCTAGCATCAGGACCAGTTGATTCACGTCCTGCATTTGACCCTGCTAATACTCCGGGCTTGTCTTCTCTTAGTCAACCGATTGCACTACGAAAA
This sequence comes from Nicotiana undulata, assembly GCA_005239495.1. Classification (NCBI taxonomy): domain Eukaryota; kingdom Viridiplantae; phylum Streptophyta; class Magnoliopsida; order Solanales; family Solanaceae; genus Nicotiana; species Nicotiana undulata. The sequence continues at coordinate 40,530 of ML295947.1, read as the reverse complement.
GGTATACGGTCCACACTTAATCCTAATCCCCATTATGTCGGTTTAAGTTACCATTGCCTGCCATCATCCCATTGTGCATTTGTATCATCTTTGTCCTTTGTTTCCATCCCTAAGTCGATAGGTGAAGCACTGTCTCATCCAGGGTGGCGACACGCTATGATTGACGAGATGTCTGCTTTACATACGAGTGGTACTAGGGAACTTGTTCCTCTTTCTTTGGGTAAATCGACTGTTGGTTGTCGTTGGGTGTATGCAGTCAAAGTTGGTCCAAATGGCCAGGTTGATCGACTTAAGGCTCGTCTTGTTGCCAAATGGTATACTCAGATATTTGGACTCGATTACAGTGATACTTTCTCTCCCGTGGCTAAAATAGCATCAGTCCGTCTTTTTCTATCCATGGTTGTTGTTCGGCATTGGCCTCTCTATCAGTTGGACATTATGAATGCTTTTCTTCACGGTGACCTTGAGGATGCGGTTTATATGGAGCAACCACCTGGTTTTGTTTCTCGGGAGGAGTCTAGTGGCCTTGTATGTCGGTTGCGTAGGTCCCTTTATGGCTAAAGCAGTCTCCTCGAGGCTGGTTTGGTAAGTTCAACACAGTTATTCAGAAGTTTGGCATGACTCGTAGTGAAGCTGATCACTATATGTTTTATCGATATTCTACTTCAATTCTCTGTATTTATCTGGTTGTTTATGTTGACGATATTGTTATTACCGGCAATGATCAGGATGGTATTAGTAAGTTGAAGCAACATCTCTTTCAACACTTTCAGACTAAGGATTTGGGCAGATTAAAGTTTTTGTGGGTATTGAGGTCGCTCAGTCTAGCTCAGGTATTGTGATCTCACAACGGAAGTATGCCTTGGATATTCTTGAAAAGACGGGAATGACAGGTTGTAGACCTGTAGACACTCCGATGGATCCAAATTCTATACTTCTGCCAGGACGAGGCAAGATATAGGCGGTTAGTTGGTAAATTAAATTACCTCACAATCAGTTTATGGATTCTCCCAGTGATAGTCATTGGGATGCAGTTGTCCGCATTATTCAGAATATAAAATCAGCTCCAAGCAAAGGTTTATTGTTTGAGGATCGAGGCCATGAGCAGATCGTTGGACACCCAGATGCTGATTGGGCAGGATCACCTTCTGATAGGCATTCTACGTCTGGATATTGTGTCTTAGTAGGAGGAAATTTGGTGTCTTGAAAGAGCAAGAAATAGAATGTGGTTGCTCGGTCTGGTGCAGAAGCAGAATATCGAGCAATGGCTATGGTGACATGTGAGCTAATTTGGATCAAACAGTTGCTCAAGGAGTTGAAATTTGGTGAGATCAGCCAGATGGGACTTGTGTGTGATAATCAAGCTGCTCATCTTAATGCGTCAAATCCACTGTTCCATAAGAGAACTAAACACATTGAGATTGACTGTTACTTTGTTAGAGAAAAGATACTCTCTGGAGATATTGCTACAAAGTTTGTGAAGTCGAATGATCAACTTGCAGATATTTTCACCAAGTCTCTCACCGATCCTCGTATTAACTTCATATGTAACAAGCTCGGTACATATGATTTATATGCACCAGCTTGAGGGGGGAGGGGGGGGGGGGG
>ML295947.1:9649-38804 GCA_005239495.1 Nicotiana undulata | reverse complement strand
GAAAAAAGGTTTATTAGCCCCCGGTGGGGGGGGGGGGGGGGGGGGAGTGTTATAAAAGTTATGTGAATATATGTTATTAGCCCTAGTCCGTTATGTAATAGGAGTATGTTATGTGTTATTTATACATATAAATATGGCTCATTGTAACATAGAATATCAATTAATAATATTTTCTCCCGTGCATTCTCACAAAAGGCATGATGGGGTGATGATAAACGATGATAACTCAAACCAATATAATGGGAATTCGAGTTAAGATTGGATCAAATACCATTTCAGGGTGCGATTGATGGACTAGGAGGAGACAAGTCCGCAGTAAGTGAATGATATGATTGAAGACATGAATCATCTGGACATGGTGCTAGAAACTGATGGCGATGATAAGTCAAGAGTGGTGGAGCTGTAGATTATGGAGCTGGAGTTGTAGGTGATGAAACTGAAGCTGTGGAGGAAGGTGAAGGAGAGATATCGACTAAGTCATTAAAATATGTAGCTGGTAATACCTTAGAAATGTCTAAGTGTTCACCTAAACCTGTGAAGTATGACTGGGTATCGAAGAAGGCAACATTAGCAGACATAAGGCATACCTTGTGCTTCCTCAAGTTACCTAGAAATACGCATTTAAGAGCACAAGGAGCTATCTGATCATTTCCTGGAGTCAAGTTATGAACAAAACATGTGCTCCCAAAGAACGAGGTAGAAGAGAGAACAAAGGTAAGTGGGAAGACATAGAATGGAGCTCGATTCTGGTTAGCCGAGGATGGCATACGATCAGTAAGATAACAGGATGTGAGAATTGCATCCCTCCAAAAACACAACGGAGCATGAAATTGTATGAGTGAGATGCCTATTCTTTCTTTCCGCTATCCCATTTTGTTGTGAGATGTATATGGACAAGATGTTTGATGAATAATCCTATGAGAGTTCATGAATTGCTGAAATGGAGGAGACAAATTTATAGGGGCATTATTAGTACGAAATGTGCTGAGAAACCCCAAATTTATTTTGGACTTTAGTGCAGAAGGTCGGAAAAAATAAAAAACAACTCAAATTGGTTTTTTCATCAAGTATATCCAAGTGCACCAGGAATAATCAATAATGAAACTGAGAAGGTAGCAAAATTCCGAAGTAGAACTAACCCGACTAGGATTCCAAACATCTTAATGGACTAAGGTGAAAGGTAACTTTGCCCGATTATCAGGACGTCAAGGGAAATGGAAACGAGTATGCTTACCGAGTTGACATGACTCACACCTTAGAGTGGACAAGTGAAACAAACAGAGTACCACTTTTTAAAGTTTTGAGAAACTGGGATGTCGCAATTGTTTATGTAATAAATCGTATAAATCAGTAATATGATTAGTTGTCGATGGAGGACAAGACGTGCGCCCATGTGATTTAGCAATGATAAGATAATAAAGTCCATTTGATTCATCCCCAATACTAATGATCCGTCCTGTATTGCGTTTCTGTATAAAAACAGAGTTATCAAGAAATAAAACAGAACAACTAAGTGATTTTGCTAAACGACATATGGATATGAGATTTTAAGGACTACTGGGAATATAAAGAACTGAATTCAAAGGTAAGGAAGGAAGTAGACTAGCTTGACCTATTCAAACCCATGGTTTGTGATCCATTGGCCATTGTAATTGTTGGAAGTGATTGGGGAAGAAATAGTAGTAAAAAGAGATTTGTTACTGGAAAAGTGATCAGATGAGAATCAATGATCCAAGAATCGAGAGAAGAAGATTGGGAGGCACAAGTCACGCTATTACCTGTTTGAACAGAGAAGCTATCTCAAAAGATATTTGTTTACGTGATTCGTACTGAAGGAACTCAATATAATCCAGTAGAGAAAGCATCCAACTATTCATGCTATTGGTTCCCATTTTGTTGCAATCAATTTTCTCAAATCCATGGGGGTTACCAAATCAACCAAAGACAGCCGAAGAATTCCAAAATATTAAATCCACTAGTAACAGAATTCGAAACTTGTCGGAAAATGTCGATTATCCCGGAAAGTGACTGAAGTTGTGTTGATGGCAAGAAAGTCAAAGGAAAATTCTGAAAGGCAATCAGAAAGATGTAGTAACTTTATTCGACCCCCGGGTACAATATAGAAGTTGTCCCGAATCCAGAAAATTGTGAAAACAGTTGCCGGAATCTAGAAAAGTTTGCCAGAACGTGGTGGGATACGTATGGGTAGGCTTGGACCGAAGAGGCGATCACCGGAGAAGAAAACTTCTTGCCGGAATCTGTCAGAGTGAGTCTCACACGCCGACGCGTAGCTGAATCTTGATGGAAAATTCCTCCTTTTGGTCGGCACGTGAGAGATTTGATGACGCTGAGTCTAGTTGGTTCTGGTTCCACGAAGATTCCAATCCTATCGGTGGTACTGGTAAGTGCACAGTACTTCTAGGAAGCAGCGAACCCTCAAAAAATGGTGTATTTTGCCGGAAAATTGCTCGGCAGTGAGTTCTTTGATTATTTTCTCACTAATTTGCTCTGATACCATGTGAGAAAGAAGAGAGTTTGAGAGAACTCAGCTTGATTATTTCCTCAAGTTAATAGGGGTTTTAAATAGTTATAGTTACATGTTCTAACAAAGGAAATACAATCAAGAGTACACAATTACATGAACTAATTGATCACTAATTAATCCTATACTATCGTTCTAATATTCTAGAATATGTAGAATGATTCTAAAAATGATCATTACACATAAATTTTGCTCTCTTGGTAAATTCAAGGGCATATGCCTGCACATCAATTTTGCTCTCTTCGTAACTTTAAGGGCATATATGTAGGTAGTTCAACGAGCTTAATAGCTTGACTTCATACTATGTCCAAACATCACGTGCCGCTAAACCATCTTAGGTACTCTTCTTATTCTTCACATCAATGAGTAGAGTCGTTTTTTGACTCTACCTATCTAAGAGAAAAAAGAGTTTTACAGTTGTTAGACAGAACATTAAGTAAAACAGCGGACTCTTTCTCAGTAGGTGACAACCTAAGAGTCGAGTTATTTCCTAGACTATATATTTGGTAAAAGATGACAACTTCGAGAACAGAAAGTCATCTCTTTGACTAGACCATGTGCTTTGCATCTCTAGTATTATGCTTGGGTCCAGTGGCCTTGAGAAGTTAAGTTTAACGGCATTCTCGTTTAACTATTTGTGGAATTTTCTCGTCATTCACTCACTGAGATTCCTAGGGTATTCTCTTTACCCGTCATATTTATTTGGGCAAAACTCTCTTATTCTTTTGCACATGTATTTTTCCACAGTTCTTGTTTACTATGAATGACTCTTGAAATTGTGGCATCATTTATTATCATGAATGTCCATTTGGGGAAATTCAGTGAAATTGGAACAATATGGAAAAGATTAGCATTGCCCTGCGCAAGGATGACATGCACAAATCTAGAAATTGTCCAAAATATTACTAATTCCTACTGAAACCTAGTTCAAATATAGAGACGAATGCCCGCATCATGTGCCTGTGGTAAAAATAAATGTTTTTTTTCTTAAATTTCATCTTAGTTTAATCTTCCTGTGATGGTTCATTCTATATGAACTCGCAAATTTTCAGTTGTTTAAAATTACTTTGCTTTGACTGCAAAAACTGAAAGCAGAGAGCTAGATCAGAACGCAAGATGTAGAAAATTCAGATGCATAAGACTTTTGGATCTTTGACAATATTTACTTTACATCGTAAAGCCCTTCCTGAATGATTTTCCACAAACGACATATCAAATTGAAAATGCACTATTTTACAGCAGGAATCCTATAGGGATGATTGACGTGTGTATAGTAATCTTAAATTTGCAAATACCTTGTACATAATTTCAAAATTCGAAGTTGCATGTAATTGATCATTATGCTATGTGATTTCAGGTATTATGGTGTGTGGCTCATAACACGTTGTGGTGCACTTATGAATTGGGGATACAGTCTTCATGATTGGAGTCTTTCTTTGTGCATTCTCCTCCTCATAGGTTTAGGTAGTCGTATCATTGCTTTCATCGGCATGATAAGTTTCCAGAAGAAATGAAAATTGATAATCCACGTCGTTTTTCTTTCTATTTATCATTTAGTTTTAGAGGATTCTATCCTCCTGTTGCATATTATCCTATGTGTCAATGTATATATATCTATCTATACTATATGAAAATGTTGTTCATCTTTTTTACCTTTAAAAAGATATACTATATGTTGGATAAAATAGTAATTTAAATTATTTGCCTAAAATTTAGGGCTTCAATATTAATAATATTTTGTATATCAAATACTTCCTTATTTAAAATAGGTATTGATCCTAATTTATAGGACTTCAAAATCAATTACTGAAATTTTACCTTAAAGAATCATACTAAAAGAAATAAAAAAATCACAAACATACTTTTCCATTTATTAATAAGAGATAATGTGCCTATTATATTTTAATTCTAAAATATTAATAAATAACTATAACAAAGACTAAAAGTAAAACTAATGCTTTTCATTTCAAACTTGATCCTTATAAAGAAAACAAAAATTTGAAGTCCCTCCAAAGTAATGTTAATTATTATAAAAATACTTTCTTTAAAAGTCATGCAATTTTATAATATTTAGAAGTTTAAAATGAATAAAACTTTTATTTATTAATGTCTTTTTCTTATTTGGACTAAAAGTCCTAGTATTTAGAACTTTAAAAATATTAAGATTTTACTTTATACACATCATGCACTTAAATTACACTGGATGCCTTGTGTACCAGGTTGTCTTTTTTATTTATTTTTAAATTCTATTTCTAAGTCATTCTCTGGAGTAAATATGTCATGGATGAGTCTTCTTTCAATTGTAATTCTCTCACAAGCTTGCTTTAGTATCCTTATAATTTTTTTTAATATTATTTTCATTGCTATTTAATTTGATTTTGTGGTCATATGAAAGTTGTAGGTTATTAGTTGCATGAATATATGTTTTAAATTCTATCCTTCAACACTATTTGGATTTTTAAAGACATGTTCTTGTTGAAACAGAAAAGGAAGCATGATAATTTGTTTAATTAAATTTATAATATTATTAAACTGAAATATATTTTAAGTTGAATATTGACTTATTATTGAGGATTTTTATGAGACCTTATTTGTTTATTAAGTTATTATACACGATTAACTTATATGATCATTTTCAGGAACTTATACTTTTATTTTATTATTTAAACACAAATTTTAAATGAATTAGTACTCATTGAGATAGAATACACGCGCATCTGTGTACCTTTTTCATGGCATCGACATGGCCAGGGGCGGAGCTACCCTTGTCCGAGGGGTGTCAACTGACACCCTTTCGCCGGAAAATTACACTGTATAAATATGTTTAAAAACATTTATAATATATAATGCGTTGACAACCCTTGACACATGACAAACCTCCGATGCAATGGTTAAGGGGTGTCAAAAGTTACTGAAGGTTGCAAGTTCCATTCCCGGGCGCGACAAAACTTATGTTTTACAAATTTTTTTTTTAATTTTTAAACAAGCATCAAATGACGTCATTTTAATATCTGTAAGTATTTTAAAAAAAATTAATAAACGTCATGACATGAGGGAAATTGGGATTAAAGAAACCCCTAATTTCAAAGTCAAAAGGGAACATCTTTCAGACTCTCCCGACTCATATTCTCAAATTGCTAGAGCTCATTCTTGTAGCCGAGACGCCGACTCGTGTCGTTAGTCTTCTTTGCAAATTGTTTGTGTTCTTCGCTTGTCATGGCAACCATAGTAAGTTCCTTTACTCTGTTTCTTTGCTCCTTTCTTTTTAGAATTTTGGAAATGTCTTTCTATAACTTTCACCAAAATAATTTAATGGAGGACAATAAAAATATTTTCCTTGAATATCTAAAAGCTTTTATTTTTATATAATTTCAAATGTCATAGTTCTTTCTAATATGCTTAAAGATTGAGATGAAAAAGAAAAAGAGAAAACTACAAAATAGAATTGGAGGACAAACAAGAGTGGGCAGTGGACTGTGAAAGTTACGTTGAACTCTGCTTTATTGTGATTATTTAAGTGCAAATTGTGTGCTTCTTATTCCTTGTTACATTCAATGATGTTTATGTATTTGGTTGTTTGTGTTTTAATTTTTTGATCTAGGGATCAGGGGCGGAGCTACCCTTTGACACCCCTTCGCCGGAAAATTACACTGTATAGATAGGTTTAAAAAAATTAATATATATAATGTGTTGACAACCCTTGAATAGATAGTTTGTTAGGTATGTGTTATGTGATATGCTGAATCTTCTTGAGACCCCTTTAGATCTTGACGCCCTTTTGTGTGAATCTTGGCTCCGCCACTGGACATAGCCCTCGGTAATCGAACATATGTACATCGACACATGTTCGCATCGACCCGACACCGATGAAGGGTTATCAACTTTAAAATAAGTTCTAAGGACACATGGGCCAGGTACGTATTCATGGACGACCGGTTCTACTTTCGTTTTATCGCCCGTCGGTCGGGAGGAGGAAGATGGAGCTTTCTCCTTTTACGGTACTGTTTTAGAGGTCTTCGCCATTTACGTATGTGAGGGGACTAAAAAGAAGGTGTAGAACTGGCGGCTCCGGTGGAAACGACGGTGGTTTAATAAGCGGCGATGAGAGGAAAGCAAGATGGATTATGAACTCAAGAGTTTATGATCAAAGCAAAGTAAAGTTTGAATCTACTAAGGAGATGATATTTATAGGTTTAAAACGGCGGTTCGGTGCCACTAGTGGCCGACAGACGACTGACATGCATTGATGATTTTTTTGGGAGTTTAACCGATAGGACATTTCGGTCACATCCATTGCTTACATCATGGAGACGATGTCATGGTCGAGATATCGAAGAATCGGGGTTCAAATCGTTTCTTATCATTTCATTCTAAGAAACGCGGGGACTATTTGTATACGGTAAAAATTGGGAGTACTCGATTTTACGGGCTCGAGGGTATGCCTCGAGATTGAGCCATTGTCGAAGCAAGTTCGAGCTCAAAGAATATGAAGACTAAGGGATCGAGATCAGGCTAAATCGACACTACAGTAACAGAATCACGAGATATCCGCAATCGACCACCAATCTCGGCGAAAATCTCGGAACTGGCAGAACCATTAACGGTTATTGATATCAATCATGTATTTTACTTATGAAATTAGAGTACAACCTTATTTGGGATTTCTCCACTATATAAAGAGGAACCCTGTTCATTTGTAACACATTATTATCATTGACATCATACACAAATTATCATTTACACTACTGCTGAGAAATACAAACACTCTGCTCTTTTACTTGCTCTTAATTCTTTGTTGTTCTTACTGTCCATTTTGTTCATATTGTTCGTATTACTCTTGTTGTTCTTACTGTTCTTGGCACTCAATCTCGAGCCTAATCCAGATCGGGGTCGATTACTTGCAATCACGCTGGTTTGATCTATTATAACCATTTAATTTCTTTATTTATTTAGCTATTTATCAATTGACATTGAGTTAGATCACGTATCCTTATAACTGATATTAGGCTATATTTATGCAATTTAGACACTATTTACACTCTAATTTAGCCACTCTTTATTTATATTTGAATGTTAAAAGATAACAAAATACTCTAATTAAGAAATTGATGTTTTGCAGGAGCCACTGCGGACTAGGAGGGAGCTAGAGAGTGTTTTGGAGTCATTATGAAGCATGGAAGGCCAATAGAAGGTTAGCCCGGTCAAAAAGAAGCGAGAAAAACAAGCGAGATGATCTCTCCAGGTGCGCGGCTGCGAAATGGGTCGCGAACTCAGGGAAGTGAAGAAGTGAAAATCCGCGGCCGCGAACAAGCGTACACAAGCCAAACACACAGGGTTAATTATGTAATTTCCTAGGCGACTAACCTAAACCTATATGAAGCCTAAACTCGCCCTGAAGTCAGATATAACTGGTTTTAGAAGATTTTAGAGGCAAGGACAAGGGAGAGAAGACGAATCAATTCCTAAGAGTTTTCATCTTCTTCTTCTTACTTCTATTTGTTGATTATGAATTATTTTAGTGATTTGTTTTCCATTAGTATGAGTAGCTAAATCTATTATCTATGGTTGATGTAACCAATTGTTGGATGGAGTTTTAACTCTATTTTGATATAATTGAGCCGTGTTTGTTCTATGATTGTTCAACTATGTTTTGTATTGTGGTTAATTAAAAGGGCCCTTGATTAATCATGTCTTTTTACCTTGTGTTACTTGAGAAAGAATACTTGGTTAGATTGTTGTTGAACAATACCCCTTTTGGGTAAGTTAAGAGATTAATTACCTGAATTTAAAAGTGGTGTTAGAAATAACGAAGCTTTGGTGGGATAATTCTGAGTTGCGCAACTTGTTAACTAGAGTAGTTCGACAGAATGCTTCTAGTAAATAGGTGGGAGGTGGTGACACACAATGACCAATCCTGAAAGACCACTCTTTCGTCTCAGGATGCCTAACCGCCGCACCGATCATTCGGGGGGAGGCGGGACACTGCGAGGTGGGTAGTTTATCTGGGGCGGATGCCTCCTAAAGAGTAACGAAATCGTAATTGATCGAGTGATAATTACGGAAACCTGAAACTCATAATCCTCATAGAATATTACAGCGAGATTATAGCTAAAGAGTTAAGAATTAATCCGGCAATTCGAGAAATCAATAGCCTTTGATCCTTCTACTCTTGAATTCAACTTTAGTTTTGATTATTGCTGATTTTATTGTCATTTTTCCTTAGCTAAATAAATTCCACTACTTATTCACAAAAGTCTTGTATCCGAAAATTGTTTGAGCTCGTCATTAGCATTATTGTAAGTTGTAGTAAATAGGTTAGTTCCCTGTGGGATTTGACACCAGACTTGAACTGGGTTATAATTACAGTGACCGCTTAGTCCTTTTATTAGGCATAGTTGGGTGTGATCAAATTTTGGCGCCGTTGTCGTGGAACTAATGGTGTTATTTATTACAACTTAGAAGGATTGCTAGGATTTTTAGTTTAGATCAATTTTTAACGGTGTTAAAACTTTTCCATTGAAATTCTCATGTTTGAACTCTCTTGTGACTCAAGTGTATGCCGAGAAGCTCTTCGAGGACTGGTGAGCTTTTTGAAGGACTCTCAGACCCCGAGAAAACATTCAGGGCATTAAATTGAACCAACAAAAAGAACAAACAGTTACAACAAAAACACCAACTCGAAATTGAAAGGGACAACGTGGACGATGTCAACAAAAACAATCGGAACAATCGGGTTGACCCAAACAATAGAGTGGTGGCACCTCTTGTGCCAGAAGCTGCTCTTTATGATTGGGCACAACCAACCGTTGATAACCTGGCCACCGCCATTGCTGTACCTCAGATACATTCCAGATCACCAATAACATGCTGCATCTGTTGCAGAATAAGGGACTGTTCTCCTGGTCATACATTGAAGACCCACAACAACATGTGAAAAATTTCCTATCAATATGTGTGACCCAAAGACAACCCAATGTGACTCCTGAAGCCATCAAGCTATTACTGTTCCCATTCTCTGTGACTGGAGAGGCTCAAACTTGGCTGAATTCGCTCCCAATAAACTCCATTGCCACTTGGGAAGAATTAGTCAAGCAGTTCCTAAACAAGTTTTATCCTCCCAACAAGACTGCAAGGTAGATTGACTAGATATTGTAGTTCAGGAAGAAAACAACTGAGACCTTGCAAAAAACCTGGGAAAGGTTCAAGGGGATGCTATTTCCCACACCATGGCATTCCAGACCAGACAATTTGAAAGCCAATGTATATGCTTTAGATGGGGGTGCATATTTGAGCAAGAAATTCACAGCGTGCAAGATTCTTCTCGATAAGATGGATCAAAATTCAGGGTGGATGACTAGAGGTACGACACTGACACCAATAGTGCATTCTGTTGCTCTTGACCCAAACAATTCCCATGCAGATAACATAGCCACGCTCATGACTCAGAAGAGCATACTGACAAAGAAGATTGACGAGATGGGTACAAAGCAAGTGCACATTGTTGATACAACAAATGGAGGATTGTGCACTCCTTGCATAAACCAGTCTTATGTGTGCTCGTGGAGTGGAGAGAATGACAACCAGGGCTTCCTAGAAGACATGAATTATGTCAATAATTTCTGGGGTCAGAGGCAAGGTGGGCAGCAATGTGGGCCAACACCAAACCAGTAATACATACCCAACATGCCACAACCTGGAGGTGCACGACTACAAGGCCAAGTTGTGACGTATCAAAGGCAACATGGCTATAATCAGCAGCACCAGCAACAATTGGCCTACCAACCACCTCATCAACACCAAGACATCAACATGGTGGAAATCAGGGGCATACTGCAACAACTCATTGGAACAAATGATAAGATGCAAGAAAATTTAGCAGCACATGATTCAGCAATCAAGGGCATTGAAACTTAATTGGACCATCTGTCTATGGCCTTGAACAATCTCCCTCAAGGAACATTGCCTGCAGATACAAATACTAACCCAAAGGATCAAAACCCAAATCAGCTCATGGAAGTGAGCCTTAGGAATGGAAGAGATTTAGACAGAGAGCAAGAAGTTACTTAATCGAGAAGAGAGATTACGCCAGCGACTCCAGTTACATTAGAGGAAGATGAATCAATAGAGCTCACCGAGGTTGTGGTTGAACAGGCACAAGTTGACAAGGGTAAGGCAAAGGAAGGTGAACAAGTCTCAGAACAGGTGGTAGAAAAAGCTTCCAACAAAGAAAATACATCAAGTTGTGGACGGAGGTTGACTCCTGCACCATTCCCCCAGAGATTGGCAAAACAAAAGAAGGATGATCAATACAGGATATTCATGGAAATACTTTGACATATTCAATTGTATATTCCACTGATGGATGATTTGAGGGAAATGCCAGGGTATGTAAAAATGATGAAGGACTTGATGTCGCGGAATTTGACTTCCAGGACCTGTCCACTCTAACTCTGACATAGACCTACAACGCGGTAATGACAAGACTTGTGGCCCAAAAGGTGTCTGATCTAGGTAGTTTCACTATCCCATGAACTTTTGGAAGTTATGCTTTTGCTAAAGTACTGTGTGACTTAGGAGCCAGTATAAACTTGATTCCCTTGGCAATCTATACAAAACTGGGCATTGACAGAGCTAGACCGACCTCAATGTTGCCGCAACTGGCAAATCGCATGGTCAAAAGACCGGCAGGAATTCTTGATGATGTGCTTGTACAGGTGGGGAAATTTGTATTCCCTGTAGACTTTGTCATTCTTGACTATCAGGTGGATGAAGATATACCCATCATTCTGGGAAGGCCGTTCTAAGCCACTGGGAGATCATTGATTGATTGTGAGACTTTAGAGCTGAAAACGAGGTTGGACAATGAAGAAATAATATTCAACGTTCAAAAATCCATGAGGAGACCCAGTGAATTTAAAAACTTCTCACTAGTGGAAGTCGTGGATGTGATACTGCAAGAAGAGGATGAGACCCTCAATGTCAAGGATCCACTAGAAGCCTACTAGATGAATTTGGAAGAAATAGATGGTGAAGGGTTGGCAGAGTGGGTCATGGCTCTCGAAGGTCAAGGATTGTGGAAAAGGGAACCTCAGTTCGAGCCCCTACGCTTAGAAGGGAGAGCAATACCACCGGCAAAACCATCAATAGAGGAGCCACCATAACTGGAACTGAAACCGCTTCCAGCCCACCTCAGGTACGCTTTCTTAGGACCTAGTTATACTTTGCCTGTTATTATATCATCTGGTTTTCTAACTGTGCAGGTAGAGAAACTATTACAGGTATTGCAAGAATGTAAGACTGCCATTGGTTGGACCATGGCAAACATAAAGGGTATCAGCCCAGCCTTTTGAATGCACAAGATTCTTCTGGAAGAGGGGCACAAACCTTCCAGAGAACGTCAACGACGGTTGAACCCGAATATGAAGGAAGTAGTAAAGAAGGAAGTGATCAAGTGGCTGGATGCAGGTATCATATTCCCTATCTCTAACAGCAACTGGGTCAGTCCTGTCCAATGTGTGTCAAAAAAAAGAGGAATGATGGTCGTACAAAATAAGAATAACGAGTTGATCTCAACTCGTACCGTCACGGGGTGGCGGGATTGCATGGACTATCGGAAACTGAACACAACCACTCGGAAAGACCATTTCCCTTGCCTTTCATTGACCAGATATTGGAGAGTCTAGCTGGGTGATTCCACTTCTGTTTCTTGGATGAATACTCGTGGTATAACCAGATCTCAATAGCCCTGGAAGATAGAGAGAAAATATCTTTCACTTGTCCGTATGACATCTTTTCCTTTCGGAGAATGCCCTTTGGACTTTGCAATGCACCGACTACATTACAACGGTGTATGTTAGACATTTTCACTGACATAGTTGAGGATATTATGGAAGTGTTTATGGATGATTTCTTTGTGGTGGGGGATTCGTTCGAAGATTGTCTACAAAACTTAAGGAGAGTGCTCAAAAGATGTGTGGAGACAAATCTAGTGCTAAATTGGGAAAAGTGCCATTTTATGGTATAAGAAGGAATAGTGTTGGGGTATCAAGTGTCTAGAAAGGGAATTGAAGTCGACCATGCCAAGGTTGATGTGATTGAGAAGCTGCCACCGCCTACCTCGGTAAAGGCAGTAAGAAGTTTCCTTGGGCACGCCGGGTTCTATAAGTGGTTCATTAAAGATGTTTCCAAGATTTCTAACCCATTATGCGAGCTGCTTGAAAAAGACCAGCCCTTTGTGTTTTCAAATGATTACAGGTTGGCTTTTGAGGAGCTGAAAAAGGGATTGGTAACTGCACATATCATTGTTTCACCCAACTGGGAGCAACCGTTCGAGCTCATGTGCGACGCCAGTGATTATGCTATAGGAGAAGTCTTGTGAAAACGCAAAGACAAGATGATGCACCCGATCTACTATGCAAGCAGGATGCTCGGCGGTGCACATCTCAATTACACTGTAATGAAAAAGGAAATGCTGGTTGTAGTGTTTGCCTTCGAAAAATTTAGGTCATACTTAATTGGTTCAAAAGTTATTGTTTATACTAACCATGCAGCAATTACGTATTTGATAGCAAAGAAGGAGTCAAAGCCACACTTGATTCACTGGTTTCTTTTGCTACAAGAATTCGATCTGAAAATCCGTGACAGAAAGGGGACGAACAATCAAGTGGCAGACCACCTCTCAAGGTCGGAAGGAGCAGAAAAGAGGATGGAGGTTGAAGATATCACAGAGACATTCCCGGATGAACAGTTACTTGCTGTGACAATGGAGGAGGGACCATGGTATGCTAGTATTTCTAATTACTTAGCAAGCGGTATTGTACCTTATGAACTCTCCTCAATTCAAAAGAAAAATTTCTTCCGTGATTGTCGATCTTATTATTGGGATGAAGCTCTACTTTTTAAGATATGTGTAGATAACATGATCCGGAGGTGTATCCCTGAGAAAGATCAACCTTCTTCTTTGCAGGCTTTCCATGCATCACCATATGGTGGACACTTCGGAGGAATCCGGACAACAGAAAAAGTGTTGGAATCGGGGTTGTATTGGCCTACTCTGTTCAAGGATGCCCATGATTGGGTCAGAAGTTGCGATGAATGACAAGGGTGTGATGACCCAAAAGGTCATCCTGTGTCTTATAAGTCAGTTCTGTGTTCCGAGGTCATGAAAACCTCGCGTTCGCAGCCCGGACGTATAGCCGGGAAGCCTTTATGTGAAAAACTGAGAAAAATGATAGTTTTATTTTTGAAATTTAATTTAAATTGACTTTGGTCAACATTTTTGGTAAAAGGACCCGTACCCGTGAATTGACGGTCCCGTAGGGTCCGAAAGAAAATATGGGACTTGGGCGTATGCCCGGAATCAAATTCCGAGGCCCCAAGCCCGAGAAATGAATTTTTGAAAGAAATTATTTTTCTGAAAATATAAAGGATTTGAAAGTTTAATTATATTTGAAATCTATGGTATCGGGCTCGTATTTTGGTTCCGGAGCATGGTACATGTTCGATATGATATTTATGATGTGTCTGTAAAATTTGGTAAGAAACGGAAGTCGTTTGACGTGATTCGGACCCACGGTTGTAAATTTTGATACTTTGAAAGTTATGAAAATTTTCTTTCATTTTTATGATAAATTCGTATTTTAAGATGTTATTTAGGCGATTTGATTGCACGAGTAAGTCCGTAGGATGTTTTTGAGGTTGTGTGCACATTTGGTTTTGAGCCCCGAGGGCTCGGGTGAGTTTCGGATAAGTGTCGGGGTATTTTTTAGACTTAAAAATCTGGTGTTTAATTGTTGTTGCTGGTGTCCAGGGATTTACCCTACGCGAATGCATGATGTCACGACCCAAATTTCCCTCCGCAGGGTTTCGTGACGGCACCTAGTCTCTACGGCTAGGTAAGCCTAAGATGCGCGGAAATCAAAATGTAAAAACAACACAATAATAGAGGATAAAGCAAAAACAATACTATTAAACTGTGCCGCTCAACATTTACAGCTTTACTCTGCCCAAAATCCGGAACATCAACAACGTCACAAGCTGTATACTATAGCTCTATACAACGAAATTGGAAAGTATTTATGTCTAAGTACTATGATGATACTAGGATAAGGAAGGGGACTCGGAAGGTTCTGCGGACGCGGCAGAAATACCTCACGTTCTCCAAAAGCTGCTGCTGCTCCTAACCTCGGTACTGCGTACTGGTACTTGGATCTGCACATGCGGAAAACATGCGCAGAAGGGCGTGAGTACTCCACATTCGATACTCAGTAAGTGCCAAGCCTAACCCCAGTCAAGTAGTGACGAGGTCAGATTGAGGCTCTATTGAGGTTGCAAATAGAACAGTTATAATTTAACAATTGCAAATAAATAGAAATAATTAACGGAAATTTAAAATAAAGATAGAAGGAATAATGTAAAGTAGCCCTCAACTCAGCACATCATATAACTTAATAGATAATCATGCAATGCAATACAGGGGGAATGCTCCCGGGTCTCAGCCTGTAGTCCCAATGTAAATATGCAATGCAGTACAAGGGGAAAGCTCCCGGATCTCGGTCCGTAGTCACAATTTAAATATGCTATGCAGTACAGGGGGAAAGCTCCCGGATCACGCTCCGTATTCCCAATTTAAATATGCTATGCAGTACAGGGGTAAAGCTCCCGGATCTCGGTCCGTAGTCCCAATTTAAATATGCTATGCAAGATGTATAACAGATGCAGCGTAATTCAATAGTTTATGAAAATAGTAGGCAATATAGAGTAAAATACTTCATCAAGGTTCGAATAGTAGTAGTGAGTGAAAAATCAGGTAAAATCGGTTGACGTGTTTAAATCTTAAGTTGCTACTCAGTTTAAAACGATCACAATAATAATAGAATGGAAAATGAGGTATGACATAGAAAGAACGAAGGAAATCCAGTAAAATAACCCATGCACGCACCCGTCACCTCACGTACACGGGGTTTTTATAGTAAAAAATCAGTTAAAATGCCTAAGGGAAACATCCCCAACACAGAGTTAGGCAAGCCACTTACCTCGACTGCGTAAATCAACTCTGTACCACTCTCTTGCCACGAGTATCCAACTCCAGGTGGCCCAAATCTATTCAATTCGATTGCATATTGTAAATATCATTTCAAGAAATCAAATTAACTAATTAATTCAAAGCTAATACGCGAAATTAGGAATTTTGACCAAAACGCCCCTCGGGCCCACGTCTCTGAATCGGGTATCATTTACATTTCCCGAACTCTCATTCCCCCACGAGTCTAACCATATAAGAATCTCTCAAATCGGAGGTCAAATACCCAATCAAAAACCCAAAATTTGATCTAAGAAGTTTCTTCATTTTCCCCAAGTTTCTACTCAAAAATCTCGAAATTAAGGGTGGGATTTAGGATTAGAATCATGGAAATTAACCTATGATGGTTAGAAATCACTTACCAAGAATACCCAAGTGAAACGTCCCTCAAAGATCGCCTCTCCCGAGCTCCCACAATTCAAAAATGATGAAAATAGGCTTAAACCTTCGAATTGGATATTTAATAGTCTGCCTAGTTATTGCTCTATGCATTCGCAAAGGGTCCACCGCGAACGCGAAAGGTAAAAATTTATGGACCAGAAAAATACCCTATGCGAACGTGGTGAGGGACCCGCGAACGCGGTCCCATATATGTGAACGCGAAGGGTAACTGACCCCTAACCCCTGGGACCTCCGCTAGACCTATGCGAACGCGACCAATACCCCGTCCCCGATGAAGAACCAACCTCAACTACGCAAACGCACCCTACTGACCGCAAACGTGAAGCTTTAAAATCCCTGAGCCCAAAATAGCCTATGCGTTCGCGGTGACCTCTATGCGAACGCATAGAAGGAAACCAACTGTAGAAAACTCGGATGTTTTATTAAGTCCAAAACCACTCCGTTGAGCATCCGAAAATCATCCGAGGGCCCCGGGACCTCAACCAAACCTACCAACTAACCCAAATACCTTATTCGAACTTGGTCGAGCCTTAAAAAAACGTACCATAACATCAAAATACTTAAATATGCATAGATTCAAGCCTAAGAACTTAGGAATTTTCAAGAATTCACATTCGACGCCGAAACACGTCTAAACTCATCCAAATGACCTCAAATTTTGTACACAGGTCATAAATGACATTCCGGACCTGCTGTCGCTTTCGGAATTCCATTCCGAGTCCGATATAAAAATCTCACCTATCGGCCGAAATCGCCGAAATTCTAACTTTCGCCAATTCAAGCCTAAATCTACATCCGACATCGAAAACATATTCCGAACATGCTCCTAACCCCGAAATCACTCAACGGAGCTAATGGAATCGACAGAGTTCCATTCCGGATCCGTCTTCACACAGCTCTAGCTACGGCTCAATTTCTAAAGCTGAAATTCACCTTAAAGGACTATATGACCAAAATCACTCTGAATTTCACCGCTCAACGCTCCGAAAAGTTCCATTAACATAATAAGGCATGGGAGAAGAAGTTATTAGGGGATCGGTTTGCTAACTCTCAAAATGACCGACCGGGTCGTTACATTCTCCCCCTCTTAAGAAAATCGTTCGTCCTCGAACGAGTAGAGAACATACCTGAAGCTGTGAATAGATGGGGGTACTGAATCCGCATGTCCTGCTCGGTCTCCCAAGTCGCCTCCTCGACCGGATGACCCCTCCATTGTACCTTGACTGAAGCAATATCCTTCGACTTGAGCTTTCTGACCTGCCTGTCCAAAATGGCCACAGGCTCCTCAACATTGGATAAATCCTTGTCCAACTGAACTGAGCTGAAATCCAAAACATATGTCGGATCACCGTGATACTTCAGGAGCATGGAAACGTGGAATACCAGATGAACACCTGCTAGGTTGGGAGGCAAGGCCAACTCATAAGAAACCTCCCCAACTGGCCGTAACACCTCAAAAAGGCCAATGAACCCCGGACTCAGCTTACCCTTCTTCCCAAATCTCATGACGCCCTTCATAGGCGATACCCGAAGCAACACCCGATCACCAGCCATGAATGATAAATAACGAACTCTCCGGTATGCATAACTCTTCTGCCTGGATTGAGCTGTGCGTAGTCTATCCTGAATCACCTTCACCTTGTCCAAGGCATCCTGGACCAACAATCGGGCTTCGCCCGGCTCAAACCATCCCACTGGAGACCGACACCGTCTACCATATAAAGCCTCAAACGACGCCATCTGAATGCTGGACTGGTAGCTGTTATTATAAGCAAACTCTGCAAGAGGCAAGTACTGATCCCATGATCCTCCAAAATCCATCACACAAGCACAGAGCATATCCTCCAAAATCTGAATCGTGCGCTCGGACTGTCCGTCCGTCTGAGGGTGGAACGCTGTACTGAGATCGATCTGGCTACCCAACTCACTATGCAAGGCTCTCCAAAAATGCGAGGTGAAGTGAGGACCTCAGTCTTAAATAATAGATACCAGCACACCGTGCAACCGGACTATCTCCCGCACGTAGATTTGGGCCAACCTCTCAGAAGAGTATGTAGTCAATACTGGAATGAAATGGGCTGACTTGGTCAACCGGTCCACAATCACCCAAATAGCATCATACTTCCTCAGAGTCCGAGGAAGTCCAACCACAAAATCCATGGTGATCCGCTACCACTTCCACTCTGGAAGCCTCATCTGCTGAAGTAATCCTCCCGGTCTCTGATGCTCACACTTGACCTGCTGACAATTGAGGCATTTGGCTATGAACTCCACTATATCCTTTTTTATCCTCCGCCACCAATAGTGTTGTCTCAAATCCTGCTATATCTTCGCGGTACCGGAATGGATGGAGTACTGCGAGCTATGGGCCTCCTCAAGAATCAACTCCCAAAGTCCATATACATCAGGTACACAAATAGGGTCCTGCAGTCTCAACACACCATCATCAGCTATGGTCATATCCCTGACACCATCCCGCTGAACTCTATCCCGAAGGTCAGGGTCATCATACTGGCGCTTCCGAATGCGGTCATAAAGAGAAGATCAAGCAACAACACACGCAAATACCCGGTGAGGCTCAGAAAGGTCCAATCTCATGAACTGACTGGCTAAAGACTGAACATCTAAGGCTAAGGGCCTCTCAGCTGCATGAAGATATGCCAAACTACCCAAACTCTCCGCCCGGCAACTCAGGGCGTCGGCCACCACATTGGCCTTCCCCGGGTGGTATAATATATTGATGTCATAGTCCTTGAGTAGCTCCAACCACCTCCTCTGACGCAAATTGAGATCCTTCTGCTTGAAAATGTGCTGTAAACTCCGGTGATCCGTATATATCTCACAGTGAACACCGTATATATAATGACGCCAGATCTTCAGGGCGTGAACAATCGCTGCCAACTCAAGATCATGCACAAGGTAGTTTCTCTCATGCACCTTCAACTGTCTGGACGCGTAGGCAATCACCCTACCGTCCTGCATCACCACCGCCCCCAAGCCAATCCACGAAGCATCACAATAGACGGTATTGGACCCCGAACCGATAGGTAGTACTAACACTAGAGCTGTAGTCAGAGCTGTCTTGAACTTCTGGAAGCTCTCCTCACACTCCTTAGTCCAAATAAAAGGCACACCCTTCTGGGTCAGTCTGGTCATGGGTGTTGAAATGGATGAAAATCCCTCCACAAAACGGCAATAATACCCGGCCAAACCGAGAAAGCTGCGAATCTCAGTAGCTGAAGACGGTCTAGGAAAACTCTGCACTACCTCCACCTTCTTCGGATCTACCTTGATCCCATCCGAAGATACCACATGGCCTAAGAATTCCACAGAATCAAGCCAAAATTCACACTTAGAGAATTTGGCATACAACTTCTTCTCTCTCAAGGTCTGAAGCACGGTCCTCAAGTGCTGCTCATGGTCCTCCCGGGACTGAGAATATACCAGGATGTCGTCAATGAATACGATGACGAAAGTGTCAAGATATGGCCGAAATACGTTATGCATCAGGTGCATGAAGGCTGCTGGGACATTGGTCAGCCCAAATGACATAACAAGGAACTCATAGTGGCCATATCTGGTCCTGAATGCAGTCTTCGGGATATCCGGCTCCTAAATATTCAAATGATGATAACCCGAATGAAGATCAATCTTGGAGAACACCCTAGCACCCTGTAATTGGTCAAATAAATCATCAATGCGGGGCAATGGGTACCTGTTCTCCACTGTCACCTTATTCAGCTGCCGGTAGTCGATGCACATACGCATCGAACCATCCTTTTTCTTCACAAATAACACCGGAGCACCCCAAGGTGACACACTGGGCCTGATGAAACCTTTGTCAAGCAACTCCTGCAACTGCTCCTTCAACTCCTTTAACTCAGGAGGAGCCATGCGATAGGGAGGAATGGAAATGGGCTGAGTGCCCGACAACAAATCAATGCCAAAATCAATGCTCTGTCGGGCGGCATACTCAGAAGATCAGCTGGAAAAACGTCTGGATAGTCCCACACAACTGGGACTCACTCAACTGTAGGGGTCTCAGCACTAGTATCCCTCACATAAGCCAAATACGCATCACACCCCTTTTCAACCATCCTTTGGGCCTTAAGGAAAGAAATGACTCGACGTGGAGTATACTCTAAAGAACCTCTCCACTCTAACCACGGTAGTCCTGGCATAGCCAGCGTCACGGTTTTGGCGTGACAATCAAGAATAGCATAGTGGGGCGACAACCAGTCCATGCCCAAGATAACATCGAAATCTACCATACTGAGTAATAATAAATTCGACCTAGTCTCAAAACCACTAATAACAATCAAACACGACCGATATACGCGGTCCACAACAAGAGAATCTCCCACATGAGTAGAAACGTAAACGGGGGAACTCAAAGAATCCCTAGATATCCCCATATGCGAGGCAAAATAAGAAGACACATATGAATATATGGAACCTGGATCAAATAATACCGATGCATCCCTATGAGAAACGGGGACAATACCTGTGATGACTGAATCTGAAGCAATGGCCTCAGACCTGGCTGGAAGGGCATACTATCTGGCCCGGCCTTCCCCTCTAGGGCGACCTCGACCTCCCCGACCTCCCCGACCTCCACCTCGAGCTTCCTGAGATGGTGGGGTGGAAGCTGGGGCTGGAAGAATAGCTGGAGGACCTGGTGGAAGGCGTGGAACCTGATAAGTCTGAGGTGGTTCACCCCTCCTAGCTCTGGGGCAATATTTGATCACATGAAGAGGGTCACCACACTCGAAGCAACCCCTCGGAGGTCGTGACGGCTACTGCTGAATCTGAGCTGGCCTGCTAGACTGACCAGTGATAGCACCTCGAGCCGAAAGCACCTAAGATACTGGTGGTGCATAATAAGGCTCCTGAGGTCTAAGAGGAGCTGGAATACCACTGGCTGCTGGGAGAGCTGAATGAACGGGGCGACTCACAAAACCCCTACCAAAGCGTGCTGCAGGTGCACGAATACCTGAAAAGTGACCAGTCTCCCGAGACCTCTTGGCCTCTCTATCCTCCCTGTCCCGGGCTAGCATAGTCTCAATTCTCCGAGCAATACTCACGGCCTGCTGGTAAGCAATATCTGTCTCCAGCTTTCTGGCCATGCTGGTCCAAATACTGGGGTGGAGTCCCTCAATAAAGTGTCGAACCCTCTCTCTGACGGTGGCAACCAAAGCTGATGCATAACGAGCCAAATCGCTGTAACGGACCGCGTACTCCGACACAGTCATAGTACCCTGACGTAACTGCTCAAACTCTGCACGCCAAGCATCCATGAGGCTCTGAGGGACAAACTCAAGTAGGAACATCTCTGAGAACTGAGCCCAAGTAAGTGAAACTGCCTCGTTCGGACTGCTCAACTCAAAAGCACGCCACCACTGATAAGCTACTCCCCTCAACTGGAAAGTAGTGAATGAGACCCCACTCGTCTCCACGATACCCATAGTGCGGAGAATGCGATGACACCCCTCAAGAAAACCCAATGCCTCATCTGAAGCTAATCCGCTGAACTCAGGTGGGTGGTACTTCTTGTACCTCTCAAGACGGAAATGCTCAGACTCCGATGCAGCTGCTCTGGCCTCATGCTAATTTGGAGCTGCTAGAGGCATAGGGATATACTTTGGAACCTGTCCCATATGAACCCTCTGCTCAGAAGTACGGGCTGCGGGAGTCTCTGTCTCTCCCCCGACCTGTGATGTAGCTGGGGCTATCAGGAGTAGTCCCGCCTGAGACAGAGTGCTGAAGGCACTCATGAACTGGGTCAAAGTCTCCTGGAGGGCTGGAGTGATAGTAGGGACCTCCGGTGCACCTCCAACTGCGGCTGCTGGGGGATCCTCTATCACTGCTTTAGCCGGTGCTCGGGCTGCACCGCGTGCTCGTCCTCTACCCCGAACCCTGCCTCTAGTGGCTCTGGCAGGGGGCTCGGGTGCCTGATCGTCAATGCGTCCGGTGCGAGTGCGAACCATTTGTAACCAAGAATAGAGTAGAGTTTAAGAATTTTGGTAACAATAACCAACATGAGAAGTGATTCCAAGAAGTACAATTTTTTCTAACAGTTACATAGCCTCTCGAAGATAGATACAGATGTCTCCGCACCGATCCGCGAGACTCTAATAAACCGGCTTGTGATGTTGTGACTCCTATGAACCTAGACGCTCTGATACCAACTTGTCACGACCCAAATTTCCCTCCACAGGGTTTCGTGACGACACCTAGTCTCTACGACTAGGTAAGCCTAAGATGTGCGGAAATAAAAATGTAAAAACAACACAATAATAGAGGATAAAGCAAACCAAATACTATTACACTGTGCCACTCGGCATTTACAGCTTTACTCTACCCAAAACCCGGAACATCAACAACGTCACAAGCTGTATACTATAGCTCTATACAACGAAATTGGAAAGTATTTATGCTAAGTACTATGACTATACTAGGATAAGGAAGGGGACTCGAAAGGTTCTGTGGACGCGGCAGAAATACCTCACGGTCTCCAAAAGCTGCTGCTGCTCCTAACATCGGTACTGCGTACTGGTACCTGGATCTGCACATGGGGAAAACATGCGCAGAAGGGCGTGAGTACTCCACATTCGGTACTCAGTAAGTTCCAAGCCTAACCCCAGTCAAGTAGTGACGAGGTCAGATTGAGGCTCTACTGAGGTTGCAAATAGAACAATTATAATTTAACAGTTGCAAATAAATGGAAATAATTAACAGAAATTTAAAATAAAGATAGAAGGAATAATGTAAAGTAGCCCTCAACTCAGCACATCATATAACTTAATAGATAATCGTGCAATGCAATACAGGGGAATGCTCCTGGGTCTCAGCCCGTAGTCCCAACGTAAATATGCAATGCAATACAAGGGGAAAGCTCCCGGATCTCGGTCCGTAGTCCCAATTTAAATATGCTATGCAGTACAGGGGGAAGCTCCCGGATCTCGGTCCGTAGTCCCAATTTAAATATGCTATGCAAGATGTATAACAGATGCAGCGTAATTCAATAGTTTATGAAAACAATAGGAAATATAGAGTAAAATACTTCATCAAGGTTCAAATAGTAGTAGTGAGTGAAAAATCAGGTAAAATCGGTTGACGTGTTTAAATCTTAAGTTGCTACTCAGTTTAAAATGATCACAATAATAATAGAATGGAAAATGAAGTATGACATAGAAAGAACGAAGGAAATCCAGTAAAATAACCCATGCACCCACCCGTCACCTCACGTACACGGGGTTTTTATAGTAAAAAATCAGTTAAAATGCCTAAGGGAAACATCCCCAACACAGAGTTAGGCAAGCCACTTACCTCGACTTCGTAAATCAACTCTTACCACTCTCTTGCCATGAGTATCCAACTCCAGGTGGCCCAAATTTATTCAATTTGATTTCATATTGTAAATATCATTTCAAGAAATCAAAGTAACTAATTAATTCGAAGCTAATACGCGAAATTAGGAATTTTGACCAAAACGCCCCTCGAGCCCACGTCTCGGAATCTGGTAACATTTACATTTCCCGAACCCTCATTCCCCCACGAGTCTAACCATATAAGAATATCTCAAAATCGGAGGTCAAAAACCCAAAATTTGATCTAAGAAATTTCTTCATTTTCCCCAAGTTTCTACTCAAAAATCTCGAAATTAAGGGTGGGATTTAGGATTAGAATCATGGAAATTAACCTATGATGGTTAGAAATCACTTACCAAGAATACCCAGGTGAAAAGTCCCTCAAAGATCGCCTCTCCCGAGCTCCCACAATTCAAAAATGATGAAAATAGGCTTAAACCTTCGAATTGGATATTCAATAGTCTTCTCAGTTATTGCTCTATGCGTTCGCGGAGGGTCCACCGCGAACGCGAAAGCTAAAAATTTATGGCCCAGAAAAATACCCTATGCGAACGTGGTGAGGGACCCGCGAACGCGGTTAGAAAATCCCTAAGCCTTCGAGAACGCGGTCCCATATATGCGAACGCGTAGGGTAACTGACCCCTGACCCCTAGGACCCCCGCTAGACCTATGCGAACGCGACCAATACCCCGCGTCCGCGATGAAGAACCAGCCTCAACTACGCGAACGCACCCTGCTGCCCGCGAATGCGAAGCTCTAAAATCCCTGAGCCCAAAATAGCCTATGCATTCACGGTGACCTCTACGCGAACGCATAGAAGGAAACCAAATGTAGAAAAATCTGATGTTTTATTAAGTCCAAAACCACTCCGTTGAGCATCCGAAAATCATCCGAGGGCCCTGGGACCTCAACCAAACCTACCAACTAATCCAAATACCTTATTCGAACTTGGTCGAGCCTTAAAAACACGTCCCATAACATCCAAATACTCAAATATGCATAGTTTCAAGCCTAAGAACTTAGGAATTTTCAAGAATTCACATTCGACGCCGAAACACGTCTAAACTCATTCGAATGAACAACAATTTTTCACACAGGTCATAAATGACATTCCGGACCTACTGTCGCTTTCTGAATTCCATTCCGAATCCGATATCAAAATCTCACCTATCGGCCGAAATCGCCGAAATTCTAACTTTCGCTAATTCAAGCCTAAATCTACATCCGACCTTGAAAATATATTCCGAACACGCTCTTAACCCCGAAATCACTCAACGGAGCTAACGGAGTCGACGGAGTTCCATTCCGGTCCGTCTTCACACAACTCTAGCTACAACTCAATTTCTAAAGCTGAAATTCACCTTAAAGGACTATATGACCAAAATCACTCCGAATTTAACCGCTCAACGCTCCGACAAGTTCCATTAACATAATAAGGCATGGGAGAAGAAGTTATTAGGGGATCGGTGCGCTAACTCTCAAAACGACCGACTGGGTCGTTACACATGAGGATTCATGCGAACGCACAACAACGCGGGGAGGGGGGTTGGCTAACACTATGCGAACGCGGAGCATAAGAAAATTACTCTACGCGAACGCACCCAATAAAACGCGAACGCATAAAGTATTAGGGGGCTGGGGGCT
Source organism: Nicotiana undulata (assembly GCA_005239495.1). NCBI lineage: Eukaryota > Viridiplantae > Streptophyta > Magnoliopsida > Solanales > Solanaceae > Nicotiana > Nicotiana undulata. Next base: position 13,765 of record ML295947.1, on the reverse strand, counting down.
GGGTAGATTTTACACAGTGCGAATGCACCACTATGGATACGATCGCGAAGGGTGGGGGAAGGGAAGCTATGCGATCGCATTAGCTTGACCGCGAATGCATAGGGCATATTCTTGCCCAGTTAATTCAAAACAGAACCATTACGGGACTATTTCAAAAGCTCATAACTTCTTCTTCTAAACTCCAATTTGGGCGGTTTTTGAAAAGGAACTTCATTACAAAATCATAGATATGTAGTCTTAGACTCGTTTTCTTCAATTTCCATTAACACCCATTAGATTTCTTGGCCTAAATCATGTCCTTAAGGGTAGAAAATTAGGGATTTGGGTAGAGTTAGGGCTTTTTGAATAATTGGAATTTAGACCTCGTTTTGGGGTCGGATTTCAAAACTAATTACATATACGAGCTCGTGGGTGAATGGAAGATCGGGTTTTGGTCCGAACCTCGTGCTTTGACCAAGCGGGTCCATGGTCGATTTTTGACATTTTGGGAAGAATGATAAGAAATCTATAATTAAGTATTGGAATTGAATTATTTAGCGTTTATTGATGTTATTGAGTCAATTATGTCTAGATACAATCAAGTTGGAGTCGAGTTCAAAAGGAAAAGCGGTGATTGAGGCTTGATTTGGTTGTGGAAGTCTAGGTAAGTGTTTGGCCTAACCTTAGCTTGAGGGTATAGGTGTTGAGTCTTATTTTCTATGTGTTTATACCATGTTCAACGTATAAGTGAGGTGACGAGTACCTATACGTTGGTGTCAAGCATGCCCGTGAGTCGGATATTATGAATTATGTGATTTTCATTGATATTTACTGTGTTATAGCTTGAATTTCACTTTAGTGGTTTTTCATTCGGTGGAAATTCTTGGTAATAAATATTGTTGAGTATTTGTTTCGGTTGAGGAATCTTATGTAAAGATATGTACTTGGGTGAGATTGGTTATAGCTGTGTCCCTTGTCGGGATAGTGATATTTTTACTGTTGTTCCCTTGCCGGGATGTTATGATTTATGGTTCATATTGTTGATTTTTCCTTGCCAAACTTCTGTTATTGATATTGTTTGGGTGAGGAAGAGTGTAAAGCACGAAGGGTGATGCCATGTATTGATTTTGTGAGGAGTAGTGTAAAGAACAAAGGGTGATGCCGTGTATTGATTTTTGTGAGGAAGAGTGTAAAACACGAAGGGTGATGCCGTGCCACGTTATTATATTAAAAGCACGAAGGGTGAAGTCGTGTCGTTTATACTTATTATTGTGAGGGTGAGAGTAAAAGAACGAAGGGTGATGCCGTGCACTTGCATTTATTATTTGGTGAGGATGAGAGTAAAAGCACGAAGGGTGATGCCATGCACTACTTTCTTTGTGTTGTTATTTCCTGCCGTTATTTTGATATTTGAACTGTTGCTTATTCCGTTATTTCTGTTATCTGACAATTCTTTCCCCCCAGCATGTTCCCCTTTTATTTTTACTTAGCTATTTATTCCCGTGTTATTATTATTTCTTTCGAATATTATTAAATTGCACAGGTTGTCTTGGTTGCCGTTTCCTAGCATCGTCACTACTTCACCGAGGTTAGGCTCGACACTTACTCAGTACATGGGGTCGGTTGTATTGATACTACACCTGCACATCTTTTTTTGTGCAGATCCCGTTACATGACCCTTTGGACATTAGAGCTAGGAGGCTGCCTTCAGTCCATTCGGAGACACCGAGGTAGTCCTGCATGCGTCTGCAGGCCTTGGCGTCCCCTTCCACTTCTTTATTTCTGTTTTAGTTATTTCAGAAACAAATGTATTTACTTCTTTCGGACCATTATATATATTATTCGTAGATAGTCCGTGATATTGTGACTCCAACATTCTGGGATTTGGCTAGTTTTGGGTGAATTTCGTAAAGGTTTTGTATTGGAATACCTATATCTTGCTTCATCTTACATTTTTATTCATGTCATTGTGGTAATTCACCTGTTTTTGACTATTAATAAAGGAATAAAGTAAATTGAATATTCACGTTGGCTTTTCTAGCGGGTTCAACGTTAGGCGCCATCACGTCCTCGGCGGTGGGAAGTTCGAGTTATGACAAAAGGACAAGCAATATATCTCGCTGTCACGAGATGCCGATGACCACAATTCAAGAGGTGGAGGTTTTTGACATATGAGGGATCGAGTTTATGGGGTTGTTCGTCATCTTGTATGGTAACAAATACATTTTGGTAGAAGATGACTATGTCTCCAAATGGTTCAAAGCGGTGGCTCTACCAACCAATGATGTAAAATGGGTGACAAGTTTCCTAAAGAAAAACATCTTCAAACGTTTTGGAACCTCGAGAGCTGTAATCAGTGATGGTGAATCCCACTTTTTCAATAGAGCATTCGCATTTCTATTAGAAAAGTATGGAGTTCGCCACAAAGTAGCCACACCGTACCACCCACAGACGAACGGGCAAGTTGAAGTGTCCAATAGGGATATTAAGAGTGTCCTTACAAAAACAGTGAATGCAACAAAGACCGATTGGGCGTAGAAGCTAGATGATGCATTGTGGGCGTACCGCACAGCGTTCAAAACTCCAATTGGTATGTCACCGTACAAGTCTGTCTTTGGAAAGGCATGCCACCTTCCGGTAGAGCTTGAACATAAAGAACTTTGGGCGCTGCGGCAGTTGAATTTTGATATGGAGACCGCATGCACTAGCAGAGTCACTGAGTTACATGAGCTCGAGGAATTCAGGTTCCATGCATTTGAGAGTGCTAGATTATACAAATAAAGGATGAAAATAATGCATGATAAGCACATCTTGGTTCAGAACTTCAAACCCGTAGATCTAGTGTTGTTATATAACTCGAGATTGAGATTGTTTCCGGGTAAGCTGAAGTCCCGATGGTCAGGACCCTTCAGAGTGGTGCAAATGTTCTCAAGTGGAGCTGTGGAGATTGGGTTAGAAGACGGGAAAAATAAGTTCACGGTGAATGGGAAAAGCTTGAAACATTACCTTGGAATGGTCGAATAAAAAGGGGATAAAGTGGTGATAACTTTGGAAGAGCCCCAATACGCGAACGAGGAGTGATACTGAAAGCCTGTGTCGTGTCGCGATGTTAAATCAGGCGCTTCCTGGGAGGAAACTCATGGTTTGTTGTAAATCGTCGTGCCGCGACGTTAACTTAGGCACTTTTTGGGAGGCAACCCATTATTTTTCTTTTCTTTTGTTGTTGTAATTGATTTTGACTGATCTACTAGTGTGCAGGCCAAAACAAAAGTTATGCGCATCGGAAGGACTCGTGGGTCAAAACTTAACTCAAAAAGAGGTAAACATGCGGAAAAGATGAAAATTGACTGGAGACAGAGATCCGCTGCCGCGAATTTTACCACGGATCGGACATCAGAATCTAGCACATCTTCTGCTCCCCGTCCGCGATTGCGGATTGGACCGCGGATTGGGGCGTGGATTTTTGGTCCCCCTCTGCCCAACGTCCACGGTCGTGGCCGCGGATTGGACCGCGGACCTGGGTGCGAATTTTGAGCTACCTTCTGCCCAGCATCTGCGACCGCGGATCTGGGCGCGGATGTGGGGCGTGTCAGGTAAGTTGTTATTTTGTTTTTAGTCCAATTTTCTATTTTTTCCCCTTAATCCCCCCAACTTAAACGCCCAACCCCCCACTTACCTTCCCACTTCCCCCCACTTCTCTTCTTTCCTTCCTAACTTCAAATCCCCCAACCCTTATCCTTCCCCCCATAACTCAAACGCGCCCCTCCCTTCCCCCATATTTTCCCTTCAACACAAGACTCTCTTCTTTCCTTCTCTTCTCCACTCAATCAATCACCAACCTCCATTCTTCTCAAGATCTCCAAGTAAGTCAATGATTTTATTCTTCTTTCTTAGTATTTTTCTTTTTCCTTTTTTTTTAAAAATCTTTTTTGTGATTTTCCCTTTAATTTGTTTCTTTGCTAGTGTATGTATAGGGTAGTAAAATCATGGATCCTTTGTCTTGAAGTTGAATTTTGGTTTATATGTTGTATATGGAGGCTATTTGAATTGGTTTATTTGGGGGAAGCCATTGTTGGGTTTGTGACGATTGGTAGTCTAATTGGGTCTTTGGGTGACTGGGGGGGGGGGGGGGTTGGG
>MDKH01187139.1:0-19179 GCA_005239495.1 Nicotiana undulata | reverse complement strand
ACAAACATCCATGCGCTATCCTCCTGATGAGTATGTACTTTTAACTGACATGGGAGAACCTGAAAATTATGATGAAGCTATGCAAGATACTCACAAAGATCAGTGGATTGAAGCCATGGAAGATGAGATGAAGTCACTCCATGAGAATGGCACATATGAGTTAGTGAAATTGCCGAAAGGTAAGAGAGCTTTATCTAACAAATGAACATTCAGAATAAAGCAAGATAACCATACATCTGCGCCTAGATACAAGGCGAGGTTAGTTGTTAAAGGTTTTGGCCAAAAGAAGGGAGTTGACTTTGATGAAATTTTCTCTCCTGTTGTGAAGATGTCTTCTATTCGTGTGGTTCTAGGCTTAGCCGCAAGTCTAGATTTAGAGGTTGAGCAGATGGATGTCAAGACTGCTTTTCTCCATGGTGATTTAGATGAGGAGATTTATATGGAGCAACCTGAGGGTTTTGTAACTAAGGGAAAAGAAAGTTATGTCTTGAAAAAGAGCCTTTATGGATTGAAACAAGCTCCAAGGCAATGGTATTTGAAGTTTGAATCTGTCATAGAAGAACAAGGGTACAAGAAAACTTCTTCAGACCACTGTGTATTCTTTCAGAAGTTCTCTGATGATGATTTTATTATCTTATTGCTTTATGTGGATGATATGCTTATTACTGGCAAGAATAAATCCAGAATTGCAGCCCTAAAGATGCAGTTGAGTAAATCGTTTGCGATGAAGGATTTGGGTCCAGCAAAGAAAATCTTGGGCATTCAAATCCACCGACACAGAGATAGAAAGGAGTTATTTTTGTCCCAAAAGCAATACATTGAGAAGGTACTCAAGAGGTTCAATATGACAGATGCAAAAGTGGTTAGTACTCCTCTTGCTAAACACTTCAAATTAAGTGTTAGTCAGAGTCCATCTATTGATGAAGAGAAAAAGGAGATGTCTCGTATTCCTTACTCTTCTGCCGTTGGTAGCTTGATGTATGCTATGGTTTGCACTAGACCAGATATTGCACATGCAGTTGGTACTGTTAGTAGATTTCTTTCTAATCCTGGAAAAGAACATTGGGATGCAGTAAAATGGATATTAAGGTATTTGAAAGGTACTGCAGATTTGAAGCTGTGCTTTGGCAATGGCAAACCTGAACTTGTTTGTTACACAGACTCTGATTTAGGAGGCAATCTTGATAATTCAAGATCCACTTCCGGATATTTGATCACATTTGCAGGGGGAGCTGTTTCATGGCAATCTAGACTACAGAAGTGCATAGCTCTATCCACCACAGAAGCCGAATATATTGTTGTCACAGAAGGTGCCAAAGAACTATTATGGATGAAGGAATTTATTAATGATCTTGGCTTTGATCAGTTAAGGTACATCTTATTTTGTGATAATCAGAGTGCTATCTATCTCACCAAGCACTCCACTTTTCATTCAAAGACCAAACATATAAATAGAAAGTATCATTGGATAAGAATGGCTGTGGAAGAGAAATTATTTGAGGTTGAGAAGATACACACTGATGAAAATCCTTCGGATATGCTGACAAAGGCGGTTGTTGCAGATAAACATGAATTTTGCAGAAAATTGGCAGGCATGAAGCCTGTCAATAGTTCCTCTACTTGAAGACACATTTGGCCCTATGGCTGGAGGGGGAGTTTGTTGGGATCATGCCCATATTGTCCAGCCAAAGGCACAATGGCCTAATCCTATTCTCCTTTGGTTTCCATTCCTGTTTGGAATTGGATTCGGTTTTGTATTCCTATTTAGAGTTGGTTTTGCTTTAAGAGAAAGCACCACTCATTATCTATAAATAGGACAACTTTGGAGGATTATTCAATGCTCAATTGATACAAGTCTTTGAAAGACTTAAGCACATAAGAGTGGTTTTTGAGAGAGCTTTCATCAAGAGAGAAGAGAGAAGAAAAGTATTTGTTTACTGCAGTTTCTTTATTCCGACCAGCCAACTTCAAATCACGTTTGCCGATCCGTTAACCGTTGGATCGAGCTGAAATTTTGACTGAGTGTTTGTAACATCTTAGTCTTGGATTTGAACGGTGGAGATCGGATATGGAGGCCCGTAGAATTTGATTTCGAGCCTCGAACAGCAGCTTCGTGTTGTGGATTCTTTTTTTCTTCAATTGATTAGTTGTTGCTATTGTTGCTCCGTGTTTGGCACTTATTGTGTAGCCAATTTGGAGAACTTTTGTAACCCTCTTATTATTATAGTGGAGCTTTTTGGATCTTTGTGATCCCGTGGTTTTTACCTTCGACTTGAAGGGTTTTCCACTTTAAAATTTGGTGTTCGTTATCTTCTTTACTTTCGGGTTCGCCTCTTCCTCGACATAATAGATTCCAACGATTGGGAAAATCATAACTCTTGGTCTCCTTAATCTTGTCCCTAACCCTTAGTATCTTAGTGATAACTTAGTTCTCTGTGGGATTCGATTCCAGACTTTTAGACCGAATAATATTTACAGTGACCGTTTATATATCCTTTTTAGGACTAGAGTTGAGCGTGATCAACAAAAATACCATATAAGAGAATCAAATTTATTAAAAAAATTAATGGTCTAAACGTTGCAGAGTGTTGAGAATTAGACTTTTTCTTTTTTTATTCTTTAAATTAGAATAGCGTTGATAGAAATTTAGCATTTTGCAACGAAGTGTATAAGTGAGATTGTGAGATGTGACTTTTCAATTCCAGAAATTTAGCGTTGAGGCCCATCATTGATTATCATGAGATCTTTTCTGCAATTCATATTCCAGTAATCGCTGAAAGAGTTAGTTAAAAAATTAGTCGAAATATATAAGTGAGACCAGTGAATTTATCCGCCATTCATGCGGTTACAAAATTTTTTATTAGATATACACAATAAACTTATTAATCTTTGGATATAAATATGGTAAATATTCTTTTTAGTTTTCAAATCCAAATAGATCGAATTTTAATTTCAAATGTTATTAAAGGTCGTGATGACATTAGCAATATATAAAATAGTCTTGTAATTTTAATAGAGATAAAGCAAATAAATATCTGTATACTCAGACAAACATTAGTTCTAAATATTCATTAAAGTTTATATACATAATTTTACTAGAATTATTAGAATTTATAAATGTAAGCTCATATTGATCTTACTAAATAATGTGGTCGAAACAATCTTATTATTAGTACATAAGGATTACTCAAGACCAACGACCCTTCTATCGTTATATTGTTAATTTTAAGTAGTAGTTTCTGACATTCAAACGATATAATTTTTTCCTTGCAGTAACTATTGCGTCTTTTATCTTTTCCATATTCTTTAACAATGATTGTATCCCCTACGCTTTGATGATTTTTCCTTCTAAAATTTGAGTGATCTTTCTCTTTCTTATATTTGAACTCGCAGTTTTTTAATTTATATGCATGTCAATAACAAATGGTAGTTAATCTTCTAAGTACACGTGGACCTTTATTATTTTTGAACTTGTAAGTTATGTTACACCATGATACAATGCCTATAGCTAGGTTAAATGAAATTTATTTCTATTATAATATTAGATTTAAGTTGCATTTCAAGCATTGTTAAGTTAATAATCCACTGTTAATTATTTTTGTTGATTGTGACCGTAGTTTAAAACTATAAAACCTTAGGTGAATAATAAGAATCATAAAGTGAATAAACAAAATTTTATTAGTATTGATGAACTTGAAAAGAAGAATAAATTAAAGTATATTACAAAGTTTCACATACTATATGAGGTGTTCGGCTTCATCAAATAGAATGAAAAAAGAGCAATTTTTCTAATAAATTGATAAAAAATAGTTACATGAAATATTTCATCTTCGTATATGGTAGGAATATAGAAGAGGATCCTTGACATGATTAATCATATCCTTTAGTTTTTTTACTTACATAGTTTTAGCACTTCGGATCCATATTATAAATATTGTATGTATATTATTAAAAATATATGATATTTACATTTACATTTCCACCTCCTTCCCTCTCTATGTTCTATTATTTATTTCGTATTTTTAGATTTTTTCTTTTTCTACTCAAACTAACTTCTTCATTCATTACCTTTCTCTATTACAACAACATATTAAAGTTAAAGTGCATTCATCATAACATATAGATGATAGATATATAGATTTTTCTCAACAAATAACTTTTCATAAGAAGAAAAAAATTGACTTTCAATATTTACATGATGAAAATGAGGGGCCGGTTAAGAAAATGAAGAAGCTTTTACAAGATGTAAATAGATTTTGGAGTAGTCCTCCTTCCGAGATACTAACACGAAGTTTGTTTCGAAAGAAGAAATTTGATGATACTTAGCAGTTGTAAACATGATAAGGAACCAAAACTTGCTAGTTTCAAAACCAAGATATATGACTAAATCAACATGTGGGGTATGTCTTTTGTTGATACTACTGTTGTCCTCCGCCGGTACTTCTGGATTCAAAGGAATTAAATCTAACTAATAAAATAGGACAAAACTAAGAGAGGTAAGTCATAAAACTTTACAAGGTTGAAAAGGTACAATTTAGTGACTAAAAAAGGAATGAAAGATACAATTTATAACAGTAACAAATGGGGGTTATGGATTTTAAAAGCCACAACCTAAGAAGTAACTTATAATACATTAAACAATTGGGGGTTATGGACTTGAAAAGTCACAACCTTCAATAAAGATATATGGTTTTAAATGTAGACTTTTAAAATAAAATAAATGGTTTGAAAAGAAAAAAAAATCAAAAAAAATAAGAAAAAGATAAATAAGATTCCTACACTAACAGGAAAATGTGCAATGCCGTGAACTTATTTTCCGTATGGTTGGTTTAAGAAAGACAAGTTTAAAGGTGTCAAGGGGAAAGGGCAGGCTAGAGGGAAGGGGAACCGGCCGATTTCAGTGTCGGTTACAATTTATCGGGTTTATCGGTTTCGGGCTTTCCCGATGCTAAATTGAACCGGAACTGTTCCGAGCTTAATGGGTTGGGCCAAATCGGTTTAATTTAATTTTTTTGTATTTTGTATAACATCGTAATTTATATTAAGATAAAGTAAAAATGTAAAACACTAAAAACTAACGTATAAAAAGAATGATTGAATAAATTTCAAAGGCTTTAAAAGTTTTATATTTGAAAAATTCGTTACGAATTTACGATAAGGGATTTTTACCTATACGTACTACATTAGAAACTTATTTACCCTTATTGTTTAGGGTTTAACTTAATTACAAGTTGATATACAATTAAAAATAATATTCTTAGTCAAAGCCTATTTTTAGAGAATTCGGGTTACTTATAACCAAGAAATTTCGTACTTTCTCAATTATATGAAAAAATTTAAATGTTGAAATGCAAAAGTAATCGATTGAAAGCAAAAGAAAGTAATTGTATTCCAATAATATTCAGAACGTGCATTACGAGTGAAATTCTCTTCCCTTATATAGGAATGTACAAAGATAATGTTTCCTCCCTTTTAAGGCCGAATCATTACGTGCATTAATGACATTAATGAACCGTTATAATTGGCTATCGTAACTGTTTAGGAAGATTAGAGAACGATTCTGATTCTTCTTCCTCATTAATTATAGGTTCGTGAATCTTCCATTTTACTGTATTGATTCATTCCGCCCATGTCTCTTCACGGAATAATTTAGACTCAAGCAACCACATCTTTTCTTCCCATGAGTGATTTGCTCGTAGTAACTCGTGCATCTTTTAATGCAACACTTCAGTTGGCATCTTCTTAGTGGTCCACGTATCATGCCATGTCAACCACATATAATTTCACGTGTAATATTTATTTTTTACTAATACATATAGTCCCCCACTTGCCAAATATTCTGCAATTGAATATTTGGGAAGTGATACTTATTTATGGCGGGAAGTTTTTTCCACCGTTTCCCATGTATCATTGTGTCTTTTTCAGAACCAACGCGTCGTATGTCACTTTCATTTTATGCATGTGCCATGTGGCCTTTGTCGATTGGGTCTACGACTCTTCATTGGTTTTTAGGGCTTTCTTGCGGCTGCGTCAGTCGCAAAGTGACTGTTTCATTATGACGTTTTCATCATGACCACTTTACATGACGGTTGCTTCTTCTTATAAATACATCATGTGAATTTAGTTTCACGAAAACCTTCAATATACAATGTTCTTCTTCTTTAATCGTTCTTCTTCATCAGTACGTATTATTTTCTCATACAACCATGTCTTCACCAAACCCTGATCCTCGAAAAGTAGTAAGTGTAGATGAACTTCCTCCTTCAACTGCTCATGTTAGGAATAGAATAGGCGATAGGTTACGTAGCTTAGGATCTTTATCTGTTCGTAGTTCCACTTCTCAACCTAGCGTTGTTACCCCTTCTTCTTCTAGAACTAGGGCTTCTTCAACTCATAGATCTTCTGCTAGAAATAGGGATTCAAGTGAACCACTTCGAGAACCAACAGTCGATGAAATTATTCTTGCTGAATTTTCTTTCTCCACTGATCGTGAATCAATTAGAAACCAAGTTACTTCTATGACTTCCCATGATCGTGTCGATGTCTATCCTTCCTAGATTACTAATGGCTTGATTTCTCTTGTGCGAAGAGAATGCCACTGGAAATCTGATTTTTCAATTTTAGTTCCTGGTCCAAATCAAAGGATTACTCTGTACCAAGTTGGTTACTCTTTCGTTTACACATATCCTTTAACATTATGTTTCAGACCACATATTGACCCATTGATCATAGAATTTGTCGTTTCTTTAACGTTTGTTTAGGACATATTGGTCCTATTGTATGGAGAGTTGTTGCATGTTTAAGCTACTATCTAATTTGGCCTCTTTACCCTTCACCTTTCAACACATGCTTCATCTTTATTCCCCTAAGTTGTTTTGTTCAGGGGTTTTTACTCTCGTGGCCAAGAATAAAAGATTTTTGGTTAGACCTAAAGATGATAAAGATTATGGCTGGTATGCCCATTCCGTTGCTTCTCCCACAAATGGTTTAGTGGGTGAAGAGAACATGTCTTTTCCAGAAAAATGGAATTTAGCATGTAATTGTTTTTAAATACCTTTCCTCTCTTTTATGAAGGAAGAAGAAACTTACAATCTCGTGGCTGTTTTTTCTCTTTTTATCAACCATGGAAGTTTTTAAAGAAATACCAGACTTTCGTGCTTGGGTAGAAAAATTATTATCGGTTGCTCCTATGGAAGGAAGGTCTTGGAAGTACCTTTCTCATAGGTTTGTTTGGAAAGTTAAAACTCATGGTATTCTTCCCTTTAATTTTCTTCCTTTATTTCATATTCACTTGTAGATTTACTAACATTTTCCTCTACTAGGGTTTCCCATTTGGGATGTTAGTGTCGCGTCTATTGCTTCATCGAGACTTTCTTTGTCCCTTGCTCAAGAGTTGATTTTAAATTCTTCATCAAAGAGAAAAGCAGAGAGGACTCATGGCTCCCGGGGTGAAGAAGAACGAGAAGAGGGTTCCTTAGTGCGCAAGCCTCGGGTTAGGAGGCGCGTTATTTCGGATGATGAAGACACCCCTCTTCCAAATTCAGTTCCCGTGAATGAGCCTGAAAGTCTCACTTTAGTGAGCTCTGATGAAGAGACGATTGCTGCACCCCGTGGCTCTACAGATCAGTTATTTTCCCGTGGGTTTGATAGTGAAGATTTTGGCCTAGTTTTTGAAGAAGCGCCCTTTGCCTCCTTTCCCGTGTACGCTCCTATTGGTTCTCAGTTTCCCGCTCCTGTTGTTATGCTAAGTCCCCGAGCATGGTAATATTTTGAAAAAGTATGGCAAGGCCAATGTATGGCTAAAACCGCTACTTGGCTGTAACAATCTGATCGCTCATTTTGAGCATTGGCATTTCGCTCGGTAGTTTGGGTGCATCAGTAGCTTCGTATGATGTATTAAGATGTGTGTAAATTTTGGGTTCATTCGGACGTGGTTTGATAGGTTTCGGCGTAGTTGGTGAATTTTGAAAGTTTAGAAATTCTTAAGCTTGAATTTGAGGTTGATTTGCTGTTTTGGTGTTATTTTGGGTGTTTCGGAGGTTCAACTAAGTTCGGGTAGTAATATATGACTTGTTGGAATTATTGGTTGAGGTCCCGAGGGCCTCAGGTGAGTTTCGGATAGGTTTAGGTTGTGTTGCGCTTGTTTTTCTTATGTTTCAACGTCATTTTGCAAGCACAAATGATATCATATTGAACAAATGAGCTCTGATTTCTGTTTTGAATAAATAATTAGATCTGTATCGTAATTACGGACTTGTAGCAAAAATAATCATCAAATTTGGACATCGTATGAGAATTTTATGGTCATTTTACTAAGGTTGCCAGATTTTTCAAATTAATTACGGAATTGCTATTGACGGCGTATTTAAAAATCTGCACTATTTGCAAATATTAAAACCTACATATCCCATTCATTATAAGGTCAAATTGACATATTCAAAAGCCTAACTTGGCTAGAGTTTCACAAGAAATTCATTGGAGGCATAAAAAGAGAGTTTTGGGATCGTTTGCATGAGAAACGAGGCAGAATAGCTGGCAAAAAAATATATAAAATAAGAGTTTATTCATTCAGTCATATTTTGAGTTGGGGAGCTCGGATTTGGGAGATTTTGGAGGCGATTTTCACCATATGGATTGGGGTAAGTGTTCTCTACTCGGTTTTGGTTATATTTCATGAATCCATCTTTGATTTTGGGATTTGACTGATGATTTCAAAGTGAAAATGAGGGAGTTAGGGCTTGAGTTTTGGAGAGTGTTAGGTAGGGATTTGAGGGACCAAACGGCGTCCGATTTTGATAAATTTTATATGGTTAGACTCGGAAGAGGACGAGGATTTTGATTCTTTCATTTTTGACTGAATTCGAAATGTGGGATCGGGGGCCGGGTTTTGGCCGATTTCGGATTTTTGACATATTTTGTAGGCCCATGTTGATAGTAGTATTCTAATTTTGATTAGATTCGGAGTTTTTAGAGACCGAGTCCAGAGACGAGGGCATCCCGGAGTTGGATTTTACGTCGTTAAGGTAAGTAACAGTTTTAACTCTGGCTTTGAGGGTATAAATCTCGAGAATTTGATATCATGTGATTGTTTGGAGGTGATACTCACGCTAAGTGACGGGCGTTTGGGTGTATACCTCGAGGGATTGAGACTTGGTCCGTTCTGTGAGGCCTAATAGCCATTATTTTTGTTTATGTATTTACTTGTTGTTGAACGTGTCTGCATTTATGTTAGAGATCATGCTTAGGCTTTATTCATTCTCACATTATTTGTACTCAATCATGGAAATTTTTGTACAAGTTTACCTCAGTCTCCATTCATAGGTCCTCGTGTTGGAGACTTCAGGGCAGACTTTCAAGACGATGACGTCCCTTACAGGTTCCAAGCTTAGCATATGTGGCACTGCAAGATCATCGTGGAGAAGAACACCATTGAGCCAGACAGGTCACATTGGATGTGAACCTCTCTACCCGACATGGTTAGAAGACAACCTAGAGGGAATAGTGTGGCCAAGAACTGGTCGAGGAAATAGGATCATAGATGAAGATGTCGAGGATCAAGTCAAGTACAAGAGACTACGCAAGAGGGTTCATGACTTTGATAATGAGCATCGGGAAATATATGAGACAAACATGAGGTTGATTAACGAATGGAACGAAATGGATATCACTTCCAAAAGAATGTTGGAATATCTGGAGCGAGGTTTAGTGGAGCTGGAGGGAAAAATCATACAGAGGATTGAAGACTTCCAGAACGTTGAAGGAAGCAAGGGAGGACACTTGGCTAGAGCCTACCTGCTGTTGGGTCTGCACGAGCTGGGGAACTTGTTTGATGGAGTCAAGAATATTGAGTCTGAGGAAGGTCCTTCTTGGACCAAGTAGGCTAGAGTTATTTGCTTTCCTAAATGTAATAAGGCGAAGTGCCAATAGTGACTTGTTTTTATTATTATCTTAGTATCGTTTTGGGATTCGTCTATTTTTATATCAATGAAATTAGGCATTTACTGGCATCTAAAGTTCTCCAAATCAACTTGTCGCTAGGCCTACCTCGAGCACAACGAGGCTCCCAAACTAGGATGCGAATTTATATTCCCGCAATATGTGTTTAAATACCGCAAATACTTTTATCAGAATCCTTACTGACTTGGCTACCTTTTGTTTTTATTTTCTTTCTTTCTTTTGGTTATTCCCATTCCCCAAAGGTTGGTTCGTGCATACTGGCATCATCAGCTTATCAAACAAGATCTAGGGGCCCTCCACCTTCTCCTCCTTCTAGTCCAATAAAAATCAAGGGAAAAGCGAAGATGAAAGATTTGAACAACACCAGAAAGGAAAACAACACACAGGTTGAACATGCAGAAACTTTTGAGGGGTACTCAGGCCGCAAATGATGCAGTTTCACGACTTGAACAGAAAATACTGGAACTCCAGGGTGATCTTGAGCGTGTCCGGAATGTGGCAAACTTATCTTTCTCACTTAGCGTCCCAGATATCAGTCATCCAAACACCTAGAACCTCGCACCACCTCAAACCACACCCAAAAAGCGCCCACAAAATCCCCCTACACCCCATCATTACGTAACTCCACCACAAAATCAAACTATCACACCACAATACCAGCCAAACACCTACCACACTCCACAAAATACCCCACCAGTCATTCCCGAACCTCAGAATTCCACCAATGATCACCAATACACCCAAACTCCAGGCCACCAAAACAACCCTATATATGTGGAGACCCTACCTCACTTCACTCAACACATCTCCTATGCACCAGAGTCTGTTGAGAAGGACATGCTCATTAAGAACCTGGCCGAGGAGCTCAAGAAATTGACATGCCGAGACCAAGGCGTAGAATGAGGCAATAGAAGGTTTGAACTATGAGGACCTATGCATACATCAAGATGTAGAACTGTCAGAGGGTTACAAACCTCCCAAGTTCGAGATGTTTGACGGTACAGGTGATCCCAGGGTTCATCTAAGGACCTATTGTGACAAGCTAGTCGGGGTCGGAAAGGATGAAAAGATCCGGATGAATCTTTTTATGAGGAGCCTTACAGGAGACGCCTTGTCCTTGTACATTAGCCAGGATCCTAAAAAGTGGTCCAACTGGGTGAGTATGGCGTATGATTTCATGTAAAGATTCAGGTTCAACACAGAGAATGCACTAGATGTCTTCTACATTCAGAACCTCAAGAAGAAGCCTACTGAGACTTTTCGCGAGTATGCTACTCGTTGGAGGTCAGAAGCAGCCAAAGTCAGGACGACATTAGACGAAGAGTAGATGAACAAGTTCTTCGTCAGGGCACAGGACCCGCAATACTATGAGATATTGATGGTCATTGAAAATCATAAGTTCTCTGATATCATCAAACTTGGTGAAAGGATCGAGGAAGGCATCAAAAGCGGTAGTGCAGGCCAGCAACAAAGCATTGCAGTCTGGAGGTATATCTAAGAAGAAGGACGTGGGAGAGGTAATGGTGGCACAAGGACCCAAAACTCCACTGATATATCAAACCTCCCCATTTACGTACCAAGCACCTCCACCCGCATATCAACTATCACCTCCACCCACATATTAATCGTCACCTCCATATATCAACCCTCATCTCCCAAATATTCCAGACCAGCCACTGCCTATCAAACATATAACTCCCATCCATCTCAATTTCAGTCACCTCCAACCCGTCAAAACTACCCGAGACCACGACCTAACTTTGACCGCAGACCACCCAAATAGTATACTGCCATTGCTGAACCCATCGACCATCTGTATGAAAGGTTGAAGGTTGTTGGTTACGTCACTCCCATCCTTATTGTGGCCGCGCAGAATTCATCCCAATGGGTTAATCCAAACAAGACTTGTGCATACCATTCGAGCATGAAAGGACATACCATCGGCGAGTGTCGCACCTTAAAGGACCAAATCTAGGATTTGATTGACAATAAGATCATCCAGGCAAAGGAGGATACGCCTAATGTCCGCAATAACCCCCTCCCAGATCACAGAGGTGAAGGCGTCAATTTGATAGAGATGGATGAAGAATGGGATTCGGAAGGATCAATCGGGCTAATAAAAGAGGGTGATGATCCCAAGAAGCCCGTAGTTACACTCAATCCCATTATAGTGCAGTTACAACCGCCAGTGGAGGTTGAGGTAACCGCATCAGTCTCGTTCGAGGTTGAAGTAGCACCACCTGCAGTGGCACCTATTCCATTTGAGGTGAAGGTAGCCACGCCATTTACAGTGACAGTGTCAACCACAGCACCTTTCAACACCAAGGTTGTTCCATGGGATTACGTAGCTGAATCTAGAAGAAAAGGAAAGATTAAAATAGAAGAATCTAGTGTTGCACAAGGGATAACTAGGACCAAAAGGGTCTACACCCCTGAGCATTTGGGAGAGTCCAGCAAACAGGCCTCTAACAGACCTCCTGTTATTGAAACAAGTCCAGATGACCTCTGGAGAAAGGTACAAGCAGGGGAGTACTCAGTCATCGATCATCTGAACAAGACTCCTGCTCAGATATCTATCTTGTCACTGCTGCAGAATTCAAAAGCACGTAGGAGCGCTCTGATGAAAGTATTGAACGAAGCATATGTGCCCAATAGCATCACGAGTGGAGAAATGGCTAACATGGTGGGGAAGGTGCTGGAAAGTCATAAAATCACTTTCCACGAGGATGAGTTGCCACCTGAGGGTTTGAGTCACAACAAGGCACTGCATATTACCGTGCAATGTGAGGACTACTTCATCACCAGAGTCCTAATTGATAGAGGATCCAGTCTTAATATTTTCCCATTAACAACACTAAAAAGGTTGGGCAAGGGCCTATACGAGATACGAGAAGGGACCATGAATGTGAAGGCATTCGACGGGTCTCAGAGGGCTACCATCGGGGAGATCAATCTCTGTCTGCAGATGGGGCCTACATGGTTTGATGTCAAGTTTCAGGTGCTGGACATATCTGCATCATACAATTTGTTATTGAGACGACCATGGATACATGCCGCTAGGGCTGTGGCACCAACTTTGCATCAGGCAGTGAAGTTCGAGTGGAACCACCAGGAGGTGATTATACATGGAGATGGGAGCAACCCCATGTACAACCGTCAAACTATCCTGGTGGTTGAGAATAGAAGAAGACTCGGTGGAGAAACTTATCATCATATCGAGCGGGTCAATGCAATCGACAAAGATAAGTGGTGGGATAGCAAGTATGATGAACTGGAGAGGGTATGAGCCCGGCAAGGGCCTTGGCAAAAATCTTCAGGGCATTTCCAAGCCAATACATCTAAAGCATCATGGCACTACTTTTGGCCCGGGATATCAGTACACCTGGAAAGAATACAATGATTTTTCACCACCATGGCACGACCCTTACTATCCATTGGGGCAGCCTATATCGCACCTGGGTCAGACCTTCCAACAGGATGACATCATATGGGGATCAGAGGAGGAGGAAGCATTGGCATCCTTAAAGAACATGTTCTTGAAGGATGAGGACATGGACTGTTGTGTAATTGTTGAGGAGGAGGAGGAGGAGGAAGGCCCTACCATCCGAGCTGTGGAGGAAGGATCATTCCTCAGAAATTGGACTGCCAGACCATCCAAGTCCCGACGAGTCCCAGGGTATCAAGGCTGAACAACATTGTTTATTTTGTTTGCTAAGAAATGATTTCCCTTTTTGCATTTTTGTTTTAAATAAAATCTCCAGTGTTCCAAAAGGTTTGTTCAGTTGAAAATCATGTTTATGTTTCAATGAATCGATATTTATTATTACCATTTTTCTCTCATATCTTTAACTATACAGCATTAGTATTTCTAGTCTTGATGAACCCGGGAACTGTGACATGTAATGAGACAACGCAACAAAAGGATAGTGATTCGGAGGAAGAAGATGCCATACTCGAGGAAATCATCAGAGAAGTAGAAGATTTTGAAAACAAGCCTAAGTCCAACCTAGACGAAACAGAAATAATCAATTTGGGAGATTCTGAAACTATCAAGGAGACCCGCATCAGCATCCACTTATCGCTGTCAGAAAAAAGAAAAGTACACACAGTTCTTGAAAGAGTATGAAGACATATTTGCATGGTCATACGACGATATGACCGGGTTAAGTACATCCATTGTGGCTCACAAATTGCCCACAAACCCAATGTGTCCGCCATTATAGCGGAAGCTCTGGAAATTCAAGCCTGATATGAGTCTCAAAATCAAGGAGGAAGTCACTAAGAAAATCAAGGCCAAGGTCCTCAGGGTGGTTGAATACCCAACTTGGTTAGCCAACATCGTGCCAGTTCCAAATAAGGATGGGAAGGTCAGGGTTTGTGTCGATTATCGGGATCTCAACAGAGCCAGCCCAAAGGATGATTTCTCGTTTCCAAACATACACATCTTAATCGACAATTGTGCCAAACAAGAACTCCAGTCATTTGTGGATTGTTTTGCCGGGTATCATCAGATTTGGATGGACTAAGAGGACACTGAGAAAACAGCCTTCATTACACCATGAGGGTTGTACTGCTACAAGATGATGTTATTCGGCCTAAAGAATGTTGGGGCCACCTACATGAGGGCCATGACTACTATTTTTCATGACATGATACATAAGGAGATAGAGGTGTATGTGAATGATGTCATCATTAAATCCAAGAAGGCCTCAAATCATATAGCAGACTTGAGGAAATTCTTCGATAGACTACGAAAGTACAACCTGAAACTAAACCCCGCGAAGTATGCATTTGGGGTCCCTGCCGGAAAGTTATTGGGATTCATCGTCAGCCGCCAAAGGATAGAATTGGATCCATCAAAAGTCAAAGCCATCCAAGAGTTGCCACCGGCAAAGAGTAAGAAGGATGTAATGAGTTTTCTGGGATGGCTAAACTACATCAGTCGGTTCATAGCCCAGTCCACAGTCATATGTGAACCAATTTGCAAGATGTTGACGAAGATTGTCAAAAGGCTTTCGACAGGATCAAGGAGTACTTATCAACACCACCAGTCTTGGTCCCGCCAGAGCCAGGTAGACCCTTGCTACTCTACTTTGCAGCACTAGATGGAGCCTTCGGGTGCATCCTGGGACAGCACGACGAGACAGGGAGAAAAGAACAAGTTATGTATTACCTGAGTAAGAAGTTCACTCTGTATGAAGCACGGTACTCTCTGCTAGAACGTACCTATTGCGCTCTGACCTGGATAGCTCAGAAGCTAAGGCACTACTTCTGCGCTTACACAACATACCTCATATCAAGAATGGATCCCTTGAAGTATATCTTTCAGAAACCCATGTCTGCTATCAAGCTGGCTAAGTGGAAAATCCTGTTGAGCGAGTTCTACATTGTTTATGTGACTCAGAAAGCAATCAAGGGATAGGCACTGGCAGATCATCTTGCTGAGAACCCTGTGGAAGGAGAATACAAACCCCTAAAAACGTATTTTCCCGATGAAGAGGTGATATTCATAGGAGAAGATTTTGTTGAGTCCTACGATGGGTGGAGGATGTTCTTTGACGGAGCGACAAATTTCAAAGCAGTCGGCATTGGAGCTGTGTAGGTATCAAAAACTGGCCAACATTATCCAGTATCTTCTATACTCAGATTTCCCTGCACCAACAACATGGCAGAGTATGAAGCTTGCATACTAGGACTCAACATGGCCATCAACATGAATATTCAGGAGCTGCTAGTAATCGGTGATTCAGATTTGCTTGTGCACCAGGTATAAGGAGAATGGTCCACCAAGAATTCCAAGATATTTCCATATCTACACCATGTGCAGGAATTGAGAAAGAGGTTCATGAAGAAAGAGTTTCGGCATGTTCCTAGGGTTCAGAACGAGTTTGTCGATGCATTGGCCACTTTGTCATCCATGATACAGCATCCAGACAAGAACTTCATTGATCCAATCCCAGTAAGGATCCATAGACAACCGGCATATTGTGCCCATGTTGAAGAAGAAACAGACAAACCTTGGTTCCACGATATCAAAGAATATTTGGCAAAAGAAGAATACCTGGAGCATGCAAATCATACTCAAAAACGTACGCTTCGGAGATTGTCCAACAGTTTCTTCCACAGCGGAGGAACCCTGTACAGAAGAACTCCTGATTTGGGATTACTGAGGTGTGTCGATGCAAAAGAATCTTCTAAACTACTTGAAGAGATACATGTTGGGACCTGCGGACCACACATGAATGGTTTTGTCTTAGCCAAGAAGATACTTAGGGCCAGTTATTTCTGGATGACCATGGAGACATATTGCATCCAGTATGTCCGGAAATGCTACCAATGTCAAGTACATGCAGACATGATAAAAATGCCGCCAAATGAGCTCAATGTAACAAGCTCACCTTGGTCATTCGCCGCCTAGGGAATGGATGTCATTGGTCCAATCGATCCCACCACCTTAAATGGTCACCGATTCATATTGGTAGCTATTGATTACTTCACCAAATGGGTCGAAGCAGCATCTTACAAAGTAGTGACTAAGAAAGTCGTGGAAGACTTTGTCCGCAACCAGATTGTTTGTCGGTTCGGAGTTCCAAAATCAATCATCACTGACAACGCCTCCAATCTCAACACTAATCTTATGAAGGACATGTGTGAGACTTTCAAAATCAAACACAAGAATTCCACCGCCTATAGACCACAGATGAATGGAGCTGTAGAAGCCACCAACAAGAATATCAAGAAGATACTAAGAAAGATGGCAGAAAATCACAAGAAGTGGAATGACAAGCTGTCATTCGCTCTATTAGGATATCGTACCACAGTCCGCACATCAACCGGGGCAACTCCCTATTTGTTGGTTTATGGTACAGAAGTTGTCATTCCTGCTGAAGTGGAGATTCCTTCCTTGAGGATCATACAAGAAGCTGAGCTCAGCGATGTAGAATGGATAAGGAGCCGTTATGAGCAGCTAGCCCTCATAGACATAAAAAGGATGAATGCAGTGTGTCACGGGAAACTCTATCAAAACAAAATGTCTAGAGCATTCAATAAAAGAGTCAAGCCGAGACAGTTCACACTGGGGCAGCTAGTGTTGAAGAAGATCTTTCCGCATCAGGATAAAGCCAAAAGTAAATAATCTCCCAATTGGCAAGGTCCTTACATGGTTCACAGGGTATTGACGGGAGGATCCCTCATACTTTCATAAATGGACGAAGAAGTCTGGCCAAAGCCGATCAACTCAGATGCAATCAAGCAATACTATGTGTAACTCTTTATGCTTTCCTCATATGATGTAAATTGAATTACGCTCGACCTAATTCCCGTTTAAGAGGGGATACGTAGGTAGCCCTGTGGGTTCGGTCACAATTCAATAAAAATCTTATTTCCCTCCAGAATCAGAAACAGGGGCGGAATTTTGAGGAGGACCCTCAAAATTCCGAAGCAAGTTCAGCCGATCGCAATATGTATAACAGTCAGAGATGTCAATCCATCTAACTGGGGCACAATTTTGAGGAGGACCCTCAAAATTCTATAGTAGGAGAGGTTGCAATGGCTTGGATCGTGTCACAGTCACTGGTTCATGTAACCAATTTCTAAAATAATAGAATTTACCATGTCTTTGAAATTAATGACTGTGTTTAGCAAATGCTACCCCCAATGATTTGAGCAGGATATTCAAACCAAGCAAAAGCAATCCAAGCAGGCCGACGGAGGCATGAAACGACCTCCCCTTTTACATAACTCACAATTTTTCTTTGGTTGCAGGAACGAAGCATATGCACGCCTCAAAGTCACAATCTTCATGACAAGCGGGATACGGAAATCTACCACCAGCTAAGAAAACTCTACTATCATCTGATATTTATTCTATTTTTCTTGCATAAGGCTAAGCTCTGCCTTCATTTGCATGGGACTAAGCCATGTCCCGCATCTTGCATGAGGTTAAGCTCTACCTCCATACTTTCATGAGGATAAGCGCTGCCTCCATATTTTCATAAGGCTAAGCTCTGCCTTCATTTGCATGGGACTAAGCCATGTCCCGCATCTTGCATGAGGTTAAGCTCTACCTCCATACTTTCATGAGGATAAGCGCTGCCTCCATATTTTCATAAGGCTAAGCTCTGCCTTCATTTGCATGGGACTAAGCCATGTCCCGCGTCTTGCATGAGGTTAAGTTGTACCTTCATACTTGCACGAGGCTAAACCCTGCCTCCATATTTTCATAAGGCTAAGCTATGCCTTCATTTGTATGGGACTAAGCCTTGTCCCGCATTTTGCATGAGGTTAAGCTCTACCTCCTTACTTGCATGAGGCTAAACCCTGCCTTTGTGCATGGATAAGGCTAAGCTCTGCCTCATCTTGCATGGGACTAATCCCTGTCACGCATCTTTTATGAGGTTAAGCTCAACCTACACATTTGCATGAGGCTAAGCCTTGCATCCATACCTTCATAAGTCTAAGCTCTTCCTTCATCTTGCATGGAACTAAGCCTTGTCCCGCATCTTGCATGATGTTAAGCTCTACCTCCACATTTGCATGAGGCTAAGCCCTGCCTCCATATTTGCATAAGGCTAAGCTCTGCCTTCCTTTGCATGGGACTAATCCTTGTCCCGAATCTTTCATGAGGCTAAGCTATGCCTTCTATTTGCATAAGGCCAATCATTGCCTTTCTATTTTCCAAGACTAAGTGATGTCTCCCCGACACTATCTCTTTTCTCTTCTTTCGGGCTAAGATCTGCCCTCAATTTCACAAGACTAAGCCATGTCTTGTTGCTCTTGGCATCATATTATTGCATCTCATAGGATGAAATATCTCCAACTTGTCCAAAGGCGTCATAGTCTAAAGGCATCATCCTCATAGCCGGGAAAAACCATGTCATGGCATGAGGATATCTCAAATTTGCATGTCATTATTCAAAGGCGTCATGGTTCGGAGGCACCATCTTCGTGGTCCGAGGACATCATTTCATGGCCTGCGAATCCATCACTGAACAATTCATGGCCCGAGACATCATGGTCTAAGGACGTCATCCTCAACCGTCCGAAGAGAATTTGCATCATGTTTAAATTTCTGCACAAATATATGCTCGTAGCGTCTTTTTCTCTGCAGGTGACCCGATATGTCACGACCCAAAATCCGGTTCAGGTCGTGATGGAAGATAACGGTGAGGTTAGGCAAGCCAACATATAAATCCTTAGGAGATACTACCCCAGAACTCGATA
>ML295946.1:10091-57593 GCA_005239495.1 Nicotiana undulata | reverse complement strand
GGCGTTTTCCTGACAGCACCTCTGGAGCTTCCCAGTTTCATTTTTGCTCAGTCTTTTGTTCAACACTGCGGCTTGTATATTTTGTATATGTAATTCTGCTGTTGTATCTATGTAGCTGCCCGTTGACACTGTGACACTAGTCCTGGCACACACTTGTTGTAGTTATCGGGGTTGTATATGTATTGGGCCTAGTTGTGGTTCAGCTTGTTCCTACGGCCCTACCCCATGTTGTTATTGTATTCCGCATTTCCATTGTTATTGTTGTTCGTTGGCTTGCCTAACCTCGTCGTTAGGCGCCATCACGACCTGGACCGGTTTTGGGTCGTGACAGTAGGTGCGGTCCTAGGGTCGCAGGTGCGGAAAACCTTGTAGGCAGACCGTTTTTAAAGTGCAAACCTCGGGATTTCTTCATTCCCTTCATACCAAAAACCCCATTAGAGACTTGTGAGCTTGGGAGGAGCACACCACTACCTAGCTACTGTTAAGGTAAGTTAATTCCTTCCTAATACTAGTTTCATGCATGCATAATTAATGGGATTACCTACTAAATTAATGGAAAATAAAGAATTGGGTAGTGAATTTAGGGTTCTTGAGAAATTGGCGTATTGTCAATTTAATGCTATGAATTCAAGTAGAAACTTCATATTAATGATCCTTAGGCTATGGGTGAGTGATTCCTCCGAGAATTTTTGGGATTCGAGCATGCGGGCCCGGGGTCGAATTTTAGTATTTTTGGAAGAATAGTAGAAAATGCATAATTAGGCTTTGGAATTGGTTATTGAGTAATTATTGATGTTAATAAATCCATTATGTCTAGATACTATCGCTTCGGAGTTGGATTCGAGAGGAAAGACTGTGATTGAGGCTTAAATTGCATTTGGGAGTCGAGGTAAGTGTTTGGCCTAACCTTAGCTTGAGGTAATAGGTATAGAGTCTTATTTGCTATGTGTAAATAATGTCCAATGTATAGGTGAGGTGACGGGTACCTATATGTTGTGGTCAAGCATGCCCGTAGGTCAAATGTGAATGAATCATACCGTGTTCTTAATATTCTTTGTACTATGAGTAATTGGTGATTTAGAAGTGATACCTTGATGTTGTTCCATGACATGGGGAGTTATTGTGTTATTTGTTTCAGTTGAGGCTTTTACTGTTGATATTGTATTTTTGATGCGAGGTTGGTTATAGATGAGTCCCTTGCCGGGACGATAGAATTTTATTGAGTATTTCCATACACTTGAGACTTCTTATTGTTGATTTTCACATTATATTGTTGATTTTTTATTATTTATCGCACGAGGGGACATGTCGTGCTGATTGTTTATTATTTATCACACGAGGGGACATGTCGTGTTGATCGTTATTGTTATCGCACGAGGGGACATGTCGTGTCAATGTGTTATTGTTTGATGCACGAGGGGACATTCTGTGCCGAGTGATTTGTGAGGTGATGCACGAGGGGACATGCCGTGCCTTGTGTTATTCATTATCTGTTCTGAGGTTTTAAATTCCTGTTTTTAATGTTACATTTCAGGTGTTACCCTGTTCCACTATGCTAGTATTGGTTGCCCCTTTTACCCCTAGCATGTTCTCCGTGGATCTGTTTTTACTTGTTTATTTCCGCCGATATCTTTCCTGTTATTATATAGAAATTTGCAGGTACGTATATTGTTGTCGGTCCTAGCCTCGTCACTACTTCGCCGAGGTTAGGCTCGGCACTTACTCAGTACATGGGGTCGGTTGTACTGATGCTACACCTGCACTTCTTTATGTTGTACAGACTACACAGTCGGACCCGGTGGTCACTGACGGTCGGAGCATTCAATCAGTTCATACAGGAAACATCGAGGTAGACCCGCAGACGTTCGTGGGCCTTGGCGTCAACTTCTACCCTTCACTTTCAGCTATGTCTTATCTTATAGTTTCAAAGACAATCATATGTACTTATTCTCAGACCATTGTATTTAGTGATCTCTTAGACAACTCGTGAGTATGTGACACCAGTTCTGGGTTATATTTATGGGTTTTACTTCGAAGCTTGCCATATTATTTTTGTAATTTGTTAACATTCATATTGTTAATCATAGCTGCCCCTGTCATCCTGTTCATTTTAGTTGTTATGAGTTTTATTTAGTTCAAACGTTGGCTTGTCTAGCGGGTTCAACGTTAAACGCAGTCATGGCCCGAAGGTGGGATTTCGGGTTGTGACACCAGCCTAAAGCCTTGTCTAGACTGGCTTTAGCCTAGCCTCACTATCCTAAAGCCTGGTCCAGCCTGGCTATAGCCTGGCTAAAGCCTGGTCTACTGGTGACGAAAAATTTCAACTCCCTAGCGCATTGTTCAACCCAAAACTCTGAGAATACAATGTATTAACCTACCTTGACACCACAAAACCTTAAATTACATAGTGAATTTTTCCAGGGCCTTACAATTGTAGGCTTGCCTCGTACCCAACGTAAGTTTGATTCCATATGGGTGATTGTTGATAGACTTACAAAATCAGCCCATTTTCTGCATGTTAGGACTACATATTCTGTAGAGGATTATGCAAGGCTTTACATTAAGGAGATAGTACAACTTCATGGTTTCCCTATATCTATTATCTCGTATAGAGGAGCTCAGTTTACAACTAATTTTGGAGGTCCTTCCAAAAAGGATTAGGGACTTAGGTAAGTTTTAGTGCAACATTTCATCCCTAGACAGACAGACAAGCTGAGCGTACTATTCAAACACTTGAGGATATGTTACGGGCTCGTGTGATAGACTTCAAAGGTAGTTGGGATGATCATTTGCCGCTTATTGAGTTCGCGTATAATAATAGCTATCATTCGAGTATTCATATGGCTCCATACAAAGCTATTTAAGAAAGGAAGTGTAGGTCGCCGATAGGATGGTTCGATGTTGGAAAAACTAAGTTAGTAGGACCATAGCTGGTACAACAGGCAATTGAGAAGATTAAGCTTATCAGCAAAGGCTATTAGCAGCCCAAAGTTATAAGAAGTCTTATGCAGATAATCGACGACGAGACTTGGAATTTCAGGTTGACCACTGGGTATTACTAAAGGTATCACCAATGAAAGGTGTTATGAGGTTTGGTAAGAAAGGAAAACTTATACCTCGGTACAATTAACCTTATAAGATCATACGTAAGGTAGGTCAGGTAGCATATGAGTTAGACTTGCCTTATGACTTGGAGTCTTTACATCCAGTCTTTCATGTGTCTATGCTCCGTAAATGTATCAAAGATCCTTTAAAAGTCACGTCAGTTGAAAATGTTCAGGTCACAGAGCAGCTATCATATGAGGAAACTCACATTGCTATACTAGATAGACATGTTCGGATATTGAGGACTAAAGGCGTAGCTTCGGTGAAAGTACTTTGGAGAAACATTAATGTGGAAGAAATGACTTGCGAAGATGAAGGAGACATGAAGTCTAGGTATCATCACATGTTCCCTCTTTTGGAGGAGGATCGGACTGAGACATCACAGCCTTAAGGTGCGTGTATGGATTCCTTTGTTAGTTATTGTCATTGGTCGTGTGAGGCCATTGTCGTTATTGATGATTGTGGCCCTATGTGGCATTGCGTTATGGAGTTTTCTACAGGAAGGATTGGTAGTAGTATTGTTACAAAGGCGACCCTACCAAAATTTATATAGATCCCAGGGAGTTAAACATTCGAGGGCGAATGTTTCTAAGGGGGGAAGGATGTTACATTTCGCGTTTTCGGACGTTAAAGTTTCATCGTAAGTTAATCGATGTAAGCTCGGGATTGAGATTATTTTTTAGGTTATAAGTATTTATGTTATTTATAGCAGGTGATAAGTAAGTGTCGTGAAGGTTACAGGGTAAACGAATCAAATAAAATGAGTTTCATTGAAGGTTGTCAATTTGGGAGAAAATACGGTCGAAGCTATAATACCCAGTATTTATGGACTAGTGCCATACAAGGTACCGCATAACCATGATAATAAGGTATATGAAGTATATTAGTATTTAAGTAAATGGTGTGCTAGAATTAACTATGTGAATAATTGGTTAATTAGTGAATTTTGTGGAAAATTAATAAATTAATTAGAAATTAGTGACAAATCTTTGGTGAATATATCACCCCACATGGCAGCAAATGTGGTTCTTAATAAAGCCAAATGATGACTCTTAGTTTATGTTTGGCATATTTAGGGGAATTTGTTGGCTAAGTCGTCAAATAAAGCGGGGCTCACGCCTATAATAAGAAACCTCCCTAATTCACTAAAGGGAGATAGATGAAGGCTTCAACAAAGTAAAGAATGAGATCTTCAACAATAGTAACAGGTGTAGCTTCGAAAGTCCTTATGAACCCACAATTATAAGAGATTTTCCCTACATCATTAAGTAAGATGTATAAGCTTGCTAATAACAAATGGAAAGTCTCGACAAGAATTCATATGAACCCTTATAACTCTTCAACAGCGTGAGATGCAATTCTAAGGGAGTACGGTACAATATTTCTCAAGAGTATCATACGGATACCCTACTTCAATCCACCGTTACGTATTTTGTTGCAATTCACGTGTGTTAGCATAACTTTCAAGAGAATCGGCTTAGGTATGTTAAGGCTATCCCTTCTTTCCTTTTGTCATGATCCCTATAATACAAATGAAACGAGAAAACACACAACTTTCATAAATGCCTCTATTCATTGAAGTACTAGGAGTGCCTATGTTATTGAATTCCCATGTGTCTTATTATTATATCCTTTGTTCATGGGTCTCGGAAAAATACGTAATGGATAAAGCTTATCTGAAGGTATATTGATCTTATGACATTCCGAGAAATCTTATTAACTTAATTCTTATGAATTTCATTCATTTATACATTTACATTGACCCATGACCAGAGGGTGTTATATACGCATATATTATATGTATATGGGATATGGGAAATATTTATGGAGTTATATACGCACCACCGCATGATCAATTTGTATACATTGATGATTTCTCCCAAAAAGGCCGAGATGATATGACGGGATGCCCTCAGAGGCTTGATGATGTTATGTACACATATACCTATGCATGATACGACATTTAAACGCACATGCATGACTTTATAAATTTTTCAGGATTCACAAAGTTATTTAGAGTTACATGTTGATTCCTTTACTCTATGTTTCCTTTATGTCTTCGTACTAACACCCATATTTCTTGGGGCATGCGTTTCATGCCCACAGGTGCAGGTAGACAAGCTGACGGTCCCACTTCTTAGGATCCTTGATCAGCGAGAGTCAGTGTGCTCCACTTGGTCTGGAATTGTGTTGGTACGCTATTTTTGTATGTAGATATGGGTACGAAGGGGCCCAGTTCCATCCCTTATACAGTTGTACACTCTATTAGAGGTCTGTAAATAGTTATGTATGGTTGGACAGTATGTGGCCTTGTCGGCTTTTAATTTTAGACATATAGCTGTCTATAGCAGCCTTGTCAGCTCGCCCTACCGTTTTTCGCATCTATATGTATATATGTCTTTTGGATATGTTTTCCTCACATATGTTATTCACGTGAACAACAGTTTATTGACAGATGATATTCATGACCTACCCTTAATTCATGTTTATATCTTAGACACATGCTTAGGGGTGTTTGACAGGTAGGACTCGGGAACTCATCATCGCCCATTGGTTTGGGTCATGACAAACGTGGTATTAGAGCATTTCTGTCCTAGTGTTGTCTACAGACCGTGTCCAGTAGAGTCTTATTTATGAGTTTGTTGTGAACGACATTTATAAACAGGAGGCTACGGGACATATAGGATGTTATCCTCCCTTGTTATCTTAGATTGTGCGATATCAGAATTCATTTACCTAACGATGTGTTATGTTTTCAGCAATGTCTAAGAAGGTTACAGCCGCCAAGAAGGGCAAGTTCGTGGTTGAAGATACTACTAGTCGAGCCACGAGTTACCAGGGCTTGGGGAGAGTCTCATAGTGAGGTTCCATCTAAGACTTCACATATCTCGCCCTCTCTAGAGGAGCTCCGAGGGGCACCAGCTCCAGTGCCTACCCCTGTACTTCCAACTCCTCAACCAGAAGCACTGGGTCAGGAGATGAAAGATGTTATTCAGCTATTAACTCGATTAGTAGCAGCACAGGCTTGGCGTCAGGAGGTAGGTATTGGTCATGCAGATAGGTCCATCAGTGCGAGGGTTCTTGATTTAATTAATTTTGACCCTCCGGTATTCACTGGAGCAGATCCAAACGAGGACCCTCAAGTATTTATCGATATGATGCACAGGACTTTGAGGGTACTGAAGGCGATTACGAGTGAGTCAGTTGAGCTAGATTCCTATAGACTTCAAGATGTTGCAGTTAATTTGTACGAGTATTGGGAGTTGTCCAATGGTGAGGATGCCCCTCCAGCAGTATGGTAGGAGTTTACAGAGGCTTTTATTCGTCATTATCTGCCACTAGATCTTATACGGACCAGAGTTGGTTCTTGACCCTTCGGCACGGTAATATGAGTGTTCAGGAGTACAACCTTCAGTTTGATTTGTTGGATAGGTATGCTCCCGCTATTATATCTAAGATGGAGGATCGGGTTCACCAGTTCGTGATGGGGTTGTAGCATTTCCCTTAGCCTAAGGTAGATGACCTTAAGCATTTCCATTCAGTTTGGTACGCTATTTTGGTATGTAGATAATGGTACGACGGGGCCCAGTCCTGTCCCTTATACAGTTGTACACTCTCTTAGCGGTCTGTAGATAGTCATGTATAGTTAGATATTATGCTGCCTTGTCGGCTTTTAATTTTTGATGTATAGTTGTCTATAACAGCCTTGTCGGCTCGCCCTACCGTATTCAGCATGTATATGTATATATGTCTTTTGGACATGTTTTCCTCACGTATGTTATTCACGTGATTCAGTAGTTTATTGACAGATGTTATTCATGACCTACCCTTAATTCATGTTTATATCTTAGACGCATGGTTATGGGTGTTCGACAAGTAAGACTCAGGCACTCGTCATGGACCATCAGTTTGGGCCGTGAAATTTCCCTTGGCTTAAGGTAGATGACTCGTGATATACATGCCCTATATTCTGAACGGGCCTTGTGATATGATTGAATGTAGCAATTCTGTTGGTCGATGCAAATTATTTGCATATCGTTGGCACTTATCGCACCTTGCTACAAAGTTTTCAAGCTTCATCCTCTATTTTTAGACAATAATAGCATGCTTCTATTAGTGTTTTCACCAACGATCTTCCCTCGCCATGATTACCGTAATGTCCTTCGCGCATTTCTCTTATTACATACTTAGTTTGCGAAGATCCAAGGCACTGTGCTAAAGGTCCTCCAAACATTTTACGATACCAATTCCCCTCTATTAGGAAATACTGAGTAACTTTCAATCGCATCAATTGGGATTTCTTTTTATCCTCAAGGTAAATTCCATGCTACAAATAATTCACAAACTCGTTTCTCCAATCCGAAGTCAATTTATTGAAATTTACCTCATTCTTGGTTTGATCTTAGACTGAATAGAACATGTGTACTACAATTGCATTTTTTGCATTTGACACATCATCCGCGGATGCCAGATTTTCCAATGTGTCAGCTTCTGGATTTTCTTCCCTGGGTATTTGTACAACTTTCCATGTATGGAATTTTCTCAGTGATTCCTGTACCTTTTCTAGGTATTGCTGCATTTGTGTCTCTCTCGCCACGCAAGTTCCTTGCATCTGGTTTACTACCAGTTGTGAGTCACTTTTGATTACGATTTTTTCAATACCAAGCTCTCTCGCGAGTTCTAAACCTGCAATCACAATTTCATACACTCCTTCATTGTTAGTAACTAGATAATATTTTATTGCTTGCCTTATAATCTCTCCTAATGGTGGAATTAACATAAATCCCAAAAATTATCCTTTAACATTTGAAGAATCATCGGCAAATAAGGTCCAAGGCCCCGGATTCGATCCAGTAAACACACGTACCTCTTTTTCCCCTTTAGGAAGTAGATTCGAACTGAAATTGGATACAAAATCTGCTAGTACCTGAAACTTTACAGCAGTTCTAGGTTGATATATAATATCATATTCACTAGCTCTATAGCCCCCTTAGCTAATCTTCCTGATAATTCTTGCTTGTGCAATATGTTCCTCAGTGGGAAAGCAGTTATAACAGAAATAATACGGCATTGAGAATAAGGTCGTAACTTTCATGATGCCATAATTAATGCTAATGCAAGTTTCTCTAAGTATGGATACCATTTCTCGACATCTAATAAAAATGTACTAACATAATAGATTTGAGAATTTTTACCTTTGTCTTCACGTACCAGCACCGCGCTTGCTGCCATTTGTGACACAGCCAAGTAAATAAGCAATCTTTCGTCATCCCTTGGTTTTTCTAACAGGGACAATTTCGATAAGTATGAATTCAAATCCTTTAAGGCTTGTTTACATTTGTCAGTCCATTCAAATTGATTTTGCTGTTTAAAAATTGATAAGAATTTAAAATATTTTTCTGAAGATTTGGATATAAATCTTCTCAAAGCTACTACTCTACCTGTTGATCTTTGTACCTTTTTATTGCTCGTGAGCACATCAGGTATTTCCTCAACTGCTTTGATATGAAGGGTATTCACTTCAGTGCCCCTATTAGAAACAAGAAATCCCAAGATTTACTTGAAGCAACACCAAAGGCACACTTTTACGGGTTTAACTTCATGTTATACTTGCGGAGAATTTCAAAGGTTTCAGCCAAGTATTGGAAATAGTTCCTGCTTGTGCTGATTTGACCAACAAGTCTTCTATGTAAACCTTCATTTTTTTTCTCATGTGTTCTTAAAACATTTTTGTCACCAATCTTTGGTACGTAGCTCTAATATTCTTTGAATCGAATGTCATGACCTTGTAGCAATAAGACGCCCTGTCTGTGATAAACGAGGTCTTTTCCTCATCTAGATGATCCGTATTTATCTGATTAAAACCAGAATATGCATCTAAAAAGCTTAAACATTCATGACATACGGTAGAATCAATTAATTGATTTATATATGGTAAAGGAAATGAATCTTTAGAGCAAGATTTATTTAAATCAGTATAAACTACACAGACTTGACACTTTCCATTCTTCTTTGGAAATGCGACGGTATTAGCTAACGAGTTAGGGTACTTTACCTCTCGTATTGAACTAATTTTTAGAAGTTTGTTACCTCATCCTGGATTACTTGATTTTTGATTTCCCTTTGATTTATTTTCTTTTTTTTGACAAGGGAGTGTAATGGGTCCTCATTCAACTTATGAGTCATTATCTCCGTTGGTATACCTGTCATGTCTAATGCGACCAAGCAAAGCAGACGGCATTAACACATAAGAATTCAATTAACTTAACTTTCATTTCCAAGCTCAAATTTGCTCTGTTGTCATCTTTTCTATCAGGCTAGTGGACGAATAATATAGCAGCTTCGAGTTCCTGCGTGGGTATTTTGATATTCTCATTTTCCTTTGGTTCTTGAATCATATCAGGTCTCGAATCTATATCAGCATGACCTCTTGGACTTCCAGTTGAGGGGTGTGTTAAATTATCCTCTACTGAATTCTTTAATTGATATTTCGTACCTCCATCTTCGGATGTTGCACTCGCAATTGCAATTGCATTGATGTCTCGTGATGCCTGTTGATCTCCCCGAATTTTTCGGGTTCCCCACTATGATGGGAGCTTACTAACATGATGCAACGTTGATAAGATCTCATCCATATCATTAATCCACAACATTCCTTATGTTATAGGCCATGTCTACATTTATCACCTGGAATTTAGTGTCTTTGATGACACCTTCTTTAAATGTAGCCAATACGACTTCACTTTCGTGACGATGCTTAAATTATCGAACGCATATACTGACCGTGTTTTGGGTATGATTTGATCACTTTCTTTAATCTCATTCACTACACTTAGTAGAATTATATTTACTGAGCTACCTAGGTCAATCAAAACTCGCTTAACATTAATATCATGTACAAGTAAAGATATAACCAGTGCATCGTTATGAGGAATTATCAAGCCATTCGCGTCTTTGTCATCGAACATTATGTTGTCTCCTTCCAAAGTTTGTCGAACCCATTTATTCTATGGGTAACGCTAACCTTGGATGTCTTTCTTGCTGCCATGTACGTCACCCTGTTAACTTTTTCACCCCTGGTTATAATGTTTACCATTCTCTTTGGTGACAGGGGCTTTGGTGGTTCTTGGTTGTTTTTCATGTAATAATGTTTTCCTTTTTCACTAAACAAATCAGTGAGATAGCCTTGCTTCAATAAATATTCAACTTCTCCCTGTGGGAACCTGCAATCTATTGTTTTATGGCCATGATAATTGTGAAGCTCGCACCAAAATTCCTGACTCTTTTTGCTGGGATCTGACCTCATCTCTTTCGGTCACCGTACCTTGTTACCCATTCCTCTTAGAACGGCTACCAACTCTGATGTACTGATGTTGAAAATGTAATATCCTATTCTTGCTTGAGAGTTGAATTGTTTTTCTAATTGTGCCCCCCTCCTTTTTGAATCAGGAAGAGGAATTTGTCTCCTTTTGCCTTGATCTTGAATCAAACCGTACATGTTCTTGTTTATATCAGGAATCTCGTCCTGCAGGTCCCATGTAAGGCTCGTACTTTTTCTTACAAAACTTCTTTTCCGTTTCAAAAATTCTAGATCGTGGCCTTTCTTCTACCCTTGGCTGGATAACCGTGTTTTTCTCTATTGGTAGCTTCGTACTGTATCTATTGAACACGTAATTCCAAGTAGTCATAGGAAACTCCCGCAAACTTTCTTTCAATCATCTCGTGGCTTCTGACTTTTTTCATTCAAAATACTTGTGAATTCCATAGTCGCCTAGTTATCAAGTACACGTGGTAACATTATCCTTTCTCGTTGGAATCTATCCAAGAAGTCGCTAAGCATTTTTGTGCTTTCCTGTTTTACTTTTAAGATATCTTCCATCCTCTTCTCTACTTTTTGGCTCACAAATTGTGATGACCCAAAAGATCATCTTATGTAAATTTAATTATGACTGTATTCCGAGGCCTCGAAAGCCTCCGTTAATCTCACATCGATGTGCGTGTGCAGCCCGGGCGCGTACCCAGGAAGCCTTTATGTGGAAACTTGATAAAGAGTTGAATTTATGATAATTAATTGAATAAACGGACTCGGGCCCGTGAT
This sequence comes from Nicotiana undulata, assembly GCA_005239495.1. NCBI lineage: Eukaryota > Viridiplantae > Streptophyta > Magnoliopsida > Solanales > Solanaceae > Nicotiana > Nicotiana undulata. The sequence continues at coordinate 46,390 of ML295946.1, read as the reverse complement.
CTGGCTATCCCGGAAGGTCCGTAGGAAAATATGGGACTTGGGAGTATGCCCGGAATCGAATTCCGAGGACCCAAGTCCGAGAAATGAATTTTTTAAAGGAAATTATTTTCTGAAAATAAAAAAGGCTTATGAAAATGAACCTCGATGTGAAACCTGCATAACCGGGCCCGTGTTATGGTTCCGGAGCCCGGAACAGGTTCAATATGTGCTATTTAAGTTATCTGTGAAATTTGGTAAGGAACGGACTTGATTTGACGGGTTTCTGTGAAATTGAGAGTTAATGAAGTTTTGAGGATTTTCATAGAATTTGAAATTTGGTTTGGAACATGATTTTATGTTATCGAGGCCCGAATGTGATTACGAGACCAGGAATAGTTCTGTATGGTCATTTATAACTTTTCTGCAAGATTTGATGTCATTGCGAGTCGTATAGGTTGGTCCAGCGCATTATTATAGAAATCTAGAGTTTGAAAGTCTTAAGTTATGAATTCAGGGGTTTTGGGATGTGATTTTGAGTTTTAGCATTGTTTTGAGTGTTCAGTTGGCTTGATCAAGTCCGTATAATGATTTAGGACTTGTTGGTATATTTGGACGGGGGCTCGGGTGGGCCCAGGTGCCTCTCGGACCCCACACAAGGCCAAAAACCAGCTAAACACACTGCTGGTGCAGCTGTTGCTGGTGTGACCGCAGGTGTGGTTGCCCAGCCGCAGGTGCGGGACCGCTCCTGCGGTCCCAGCTTCGCAGGTGCGGATCATTTTACGCAGGAGCGGGACCGCAGGTGCAGCCCCCAACTCCGCAGGTGCGAACCCAGCTCCCCCGGCCATTTTCCGCAAGTGCGGCCATTTCCTCGCAGGTGCGGTCCTAGGGTCGCAGGTGCGGAAACCCCTATAGGCAGCCTGTATTTAAATGTCAAAACTCGGGTTTCCTTCATTTACACTCATTCCAACCTCCATTTAAGGGTTCTAAGAGCTTGAGAAACCATTCCTCGACCACTTCCAGTAGAGGTAAGTAATTTCACTCTATTTTACTAGTTTAATTCATGAATTGTCAAGAGGATCAAGTACTAAATCTTAGAAAAATTCTAGGTTTTGAGTAGTATATGGGATTTTTGGGAATTTGGTGAACTATCCAATTAATGTTATGAATTCAAGTGGAAACTTCATATTTATGATCCTTAGGCTATGGGTGAGTAATTCCTTCGAGAATTTTCGGAATTCGAGCAAGCGGGCCCGGGGTCAAATTTTAGTATTTTTGGAAGAATAGTAGAAAATGTATAATTAGGCTTTGGAATTGGTTTATTGAGTAACTATTGATGTTAATAAATCCATTATGTCTAGATATTATCGATTCGGAGTTGGATTCAAGGGGAAAGGTTGTGATTGAGGCTTGAGTTGCACTTTGGAGCTGAGGTAAGTGTTTGGCCTAACCTTAGCTTGAAGGATTAGGTATAGCTTCTTATTTTCTATGTGTAAATCATGTCCAACGTATAGGCGGGGTGACGAGTGCCTATATGTTGCAGTCAACCATGGCCGTGAGCCAATTGTGATGAATCATACCATGTTCTTAATATTCTCTGTAGTATGAGTAACTGGTGATTTAGAAGTGATACCTTGATGTTGTTTCATGACATGGGGAGTTATTGTCTTATTTGTTTCAGTTGAGGCTTTTACTGTTGAAATTGTATTTCTGATGCGAGGTTGGGTATAGCTGAGTCCCTTGCTGGGACGATAGAATTTTATTGAGTATTTCCATACACTTGGGACTTCTTATTGTTGATTTTCACATTATATTGTTGCTTTTATATTATTTATCGCACGAGGGGACATGTCGTGTTGATCGTTTATTATTTATCGCACGAGGGGACATGCCGTGCTGATTGTTTATTATTTATCACACGAGGGGGCATGCCATGTTGATCGTTTATTATTTATCGCACGAGGGGACATGCCGTGCTGATTGCTTATTATTTATCACAGGAGGGGACATGCCGTGTTGATCGTTCATTATTTATTGCACGAGGGGACATTCCGTGTCGAGTGTTACTATTTATGCACGAGGGGACATTCAGTGCCGAGTGATTGCAAGATTATGCACGAGGGGACATGCCGTGCCTTTTGCTGTTCATTATCTGTTATGAGACGTTAAATTCCTACTTTTACTTTTTACATTTCAGTTATTACCCCGTTCTACTGTGCTAGCATTTTGTTGCCCTTTTACCCCTAGCATGTTCTCCCCGTATCTGTTTTTACTTGCTTATTTCCATCGATATTTTCTTGTTATTATATAGAATTGTACAGGTACNTTTCAGACCATTGTATTTAGTAATCTCTTAGACAGTTCGTGAGTATGTGACACCAGTTCTGGGTTATATTTATGGGTTTTACTTCAAAGCTTGCTATATTATTTTTGTAATTCGTTAACTTTCATGTTGTTAATTATAGTTGCACTTGTCATCCTGTTCATTTTAGTTGTTAATGACTTTTATTTAGTTCAAACGTTGGCTTGTCTAGCGGGTTCAACGTTAGACGCAGTCATGGCCCGAAGGTGGGATTTCGGGTCGTGACACAAATGTTATAGATGAATCTATAAGCTTATCAAAAGAATCAATAGAATTTTTAGGTAAAAGTGAGTACTACGTTAAACCCTTTTTCGTGAGAGTTTCGCCAAACTTTTTCACTAAAACTTATTCAATTTCCTTCTTGGTTAAATCATTTCCTTTGGCCCCTGTGGTGAATGCAGTAATGTGATCTCGCAGGTCGGAAGTCCCATCATATTTAGGGATATCAGGAATCTTAAACTTTTATGTAATTGGTAAAGATGCTGCACTTATCTTCCAAGGCAGCTGCGAATATTTGTTAATATCCACACCCTTGATTATTTAGGACATACTAGGTATTTGTTCTATTCACTCATTTTTCTCCTTGAGTTGTTTCTGCAAAGTTAGTACTAAACTTTGTAAATTGGAATTATTTGGTGTACCTGACCCCTCATCTCTTGATTTGTTTGGTATTTCTCCACTTCCTGAATTGTCAAGCCATGAACGTGGATTTTCCAGGGTTGGATTTACTGGTGGAGGAGTTCTCAAAAAGTTGGGCAACCCACTCGCAAAAGCACGCAGTGCTTTATTAACGTGTTGTGCAATCAACTGCTTCAAATTACCTTGCTTGTGAGCTTGTTCACCTACTTGTTGCACATTAGTATGAGAAGTAGATTCTTCAGGTGAACTTTCTCGTGAGCATTGCAGAGTTGCTGTGGGTGTATGATGTGGTGGTGTTCCACCCTGTTGATTTCTCTCTCCCACCTGATCAATTTTGTTAGTAGACATATTTTGTTGCTAAAAATGAAATTTGGAAAGTGGACAGATTATCAGATTCTCGGTAATGGAACCAATTTGTTTAACCCAAAAATAGTTTTGTGATCAAAGACAATATTAGAAAATTGGGTTACGAATAACCAAATTTACATCGCTTTCCCAAAAATGCGAGAATAAAATAAGAAATGATAAATAAAGGAAAAAATCCTTATCGATGATTGATGATTTCTCCCAGAATTATAGATCGGAATCTCAAATCAAGTAAACGTAAATAACCTTTTTTTAAAATGATAAGATACTTATATTAATAATAATAATAACTGGGATAGTAGCTAGGGTACTTGACCCATAGCATTATCCTTCATACAAACATCACGTAGGGGGATAGTAATACCTTCTAAGGTACATTAATTGCCTAGAGCAGCTAAGTTACCACACACATTTGAAGAACAAGTTTGAGAATACATAAATCCATCCTGGTCTTTGCCAAAAACATCCATTGTAAAGCAGGAGGAAACATTAAGAAACAAAGTTTATTGCAACAAGTAGCCATTAGTGCCTTTTTTGCTAGTAGATGTGCCCCCGTGTTCCCCTCCCTGAAGCTATGCTTCATTGTGATCTCCCCTTGCTTGGCTCCCTTCTCCAGTAACAACCTGCATTCATAAATTAATTCATTGTAAATTGGATAATCATCATGAAGGAATCGTATGACCTCTGTGGCATCTGTTTCCACTTCAATGGGGAATATATTTTCTTTGATGATTATTTGAAGTGCCTGCCGAAATGCCTGAAGTTCTGCTTGGACAGGAGATGTTGTGTGATATTTGTCATAGTAGACTAGTATCCAATCACCTTTATTGCTGCAAACTATTCCACTAATACCATCATGGAGTGAGTTCTTATCAAATGCACCATCAAAATTGATCGTATACCATTTCTTTGGAGGAACCTGCCATCTAACTTTGAGCTTTAACTTGATAATGTTAGTAGTAGGCTTTGATGTTAGGACATCGTATTCCAAGGCTTGGTTAAGGATTTTCCTTGTGTTAATGGGTGTGCTAGTGTTATTCACATTGTTTTCATTTCTATTTTTCCATATAGCCCATAGAGTGAAGGGAAAAGTTTCTTCCCAAGAGAAAAGCTTAAATTTCTTAGTAGGGTTTCTAGTTCTAAGGAAATCTACCCAATGATCGATGTGCCCTATTGCAGTGATGTCCACTCCCATTGACTGCCAAAATTTTCTTGCAATTATGAATTCCCTAAAAATGTATAGATTCATTGGTGGCCTTGCAAATGTGGCAGTTTGTGTCGATATTAATACCAAGTTTGCCAAGGTATTCCCTAGTAGGAAGACGAGTGTGGTAGCATTTCCAAAGGAAGAATTTCATTTTTCTTGGGCACTTGGCATCCCAGAGCGAATTGAAATTAGCATAAGGGGTTGGTTGGGATTCAATTATTTTATAACAGGAGTTTGTGGTAAATACCCCACTGGAATTTATACTCCAAATGAGCTTATTGGCACCTGAAGGATGAGATGTTGTGGTTAAAGAGTTGATATTCATAATAGTATCTTGAGGTAGTTCGAATGAAATTTTTCCAATGTTCCAATTGTTATTTTCCTTGGTGTCATTAATTTTTAAGCATTCTTCTTTATAGTTGAGGAGACCTATAATATTATTGCTAAGGTTTGTGCAATTTGGAATTCAATTCGTTTCCCATAAGTTCATACTTGAGTGTTGGATAAGAGGCCACCTTATTACTTTTCTACAAACACTCCAACCCTTTAATAGGCTCTTCCAAGTATTAGACCATCCACTAGCTTTATGGTTATGGTCATATAAGCTAATAAGGACATTAGCCCAGGAAGTAGGATTAATAAGAGTCCTCCAAGAGAGGCTAGCTAGTAGAGCCATATTTTTAGACTTATCTTTTTTTATGCCAAGGCCACCAGTATCTTTAGTGTTGGTAACCATGTTCCAACCAATTAAGTGTAGCTTTTTTTTATCACTAGTAGTACCCAGAGGAAATCTCGTTAGATCTTGTCAATTTCCTTTAGAGTTTTACTAAGCAGGAGAGCTAACTGTATTTGGTGGTTTGGGATTGTGATTAGAGTATAGGTTATGAGAGTGCATCTACCCGCCATACTGAGCCACTTTGCATTCCAAGTATTTAATCGTGCCCGCATTTTATACATAACATGTTGATAGTCCTTATACCTAGGGTGGTGGTGAGGCATGGGAAACCTTAGATAATTACCAAATGATTCAATAGTTTTTATTTCAAATGTGTTCATGGCCTTAGCTATTTGTACATCAGTACAAGACTGTGAAACAATTATTTTTGATTTTTCTTTGTTGATATTAAGCCCGGAAAGACAACAAAAAGTGTCTGTGCTCCTCCACATTGTTCTAATGGTTTTGTGTTTGCACGACCCATTAGAGTTAGGTCGTCCACAAAGAACAAGTGTGACAGGGGTGGGGGGGCTTTTGTTATTAAGCTTAATGGGGTCCCAATTGTGAATGTCCACTTGGTGTTCAATATTTTTGGATAGCATGTCCATGCATAGGATGAAAATGTAAGGAGACATGGGGTCACCTTGACGAATGCCCCTTGTGGGAGAAAATTCCTCAGTTTTGTTGCCATTTACTAATATGGAGATTGTACTAGTTAATATACAGCTAAGGATTAGGGAAGATATGTTGGGAGGGAATTTAAAATATTTAAGAGTCCGCTAAATATAAGACCATTCCAATTTATCAAAGGACTTTTCTAGGTCAGGCTTTAGGATGAAAGTTTGCTTACGTTTACGGCCATTAAACCATTTTAACACCTCTTTGATAATAATAGCATTATCACTAGCTCGCCTATCTTTTACAAATATTGCTTGTTGATTATTAATAAGGTATTTTAGGAAAGGCTTGATTCGATTGGCAATGACTTTTGTGACAATTTTGTATAAAGCGTTACATAGACTGATGGGTCTGAATTGTTTTACTTGATTAGCATTACTTGATATTGTGTTATTATTGGTGCTTCGTGAGGAAGAACGGAAAGCATGAATAGTGTTGTCATGCCTTATTTGCATAGTGTTATCATTGATTGAGTGAATATGATGATTAAAACACGAAGGGTGATGTCGTGCACTTGACTACTTTATTATGACTATCATATGAGGATGCAGTAAAAGTACGAAGGATGATGTTGTGTCATTGCATTTATCATTTCTTGTGAGGAAGAGAGTAAAAGAACTAAGGGTGATGCCGTGCCACTTCATTTATTATATTATATGATGAGGAATAGAGTAAGCGCAAGAAAGGTGTTGTCGTGCAATTTGATGATTTTGTTTCTTTTACTTGGTACTTGGATTATGAATTTTACTTGGTGATTTTTTTGTTTATTACGGTAAGAAACCAGTCGGTGATTATGTACTTACTGTTCCGATTGTTGCTCCCTTTTATATGTCCCATCCCTTTATCTGCAAAGGTTTTAGTAGGTGTTTTTTCTTATCCACACCACTGCCTCGTCGGGGTTAGGCTCGACACTTATTGAGTACATTGGGTCGGTTGTACTCATACTACACTTCTGCACTTCTAGTGTAGATTTTGATGTTAGTACCGGCGGAGTTCCGAGAGGCACTTAGCAAATACTAGTCAGTGATTCAAGATAGAGCTTCATACCATTCACTAGCCCTAGAGTCACTTTCTTTTATCTACTTTGTTATTTCCATTTTATTTCGAACAATATTGTATTTCTTTGAAAATCTTTTATTTAGCTGGATCTAGACGTTCATGTACTTGTGACACCAGATCTTGGGGTATTTTCTGTTATGTTATTGACCATCTATTAGAATTTTTTTATTTGTATTGTTTGTGTTGTTGGATTGCACAAAAATCAGTGTTAGGAGCCATCACAACCTCACGATTGGGATTTTTGTTCGTGACAAGTTGGTTTTAGAGAACTAGGTTTCCTAGGTCTCACGAGTCCTGAGCAAGCTTAGTAGATTCTGGAGGATCGGTACAGAGACGTTTGTACTTATCTTCTAGAGGCTATAAGGCTTTAGGAAATTTTCTTTATTCGTACTCTGTCGTAGGACTTTATTATATGGATGAAGTTCGAATCATTTTATTCATGTTCTCTAGCAAATATTGAGGGCACGTACATCTTCTACCGCTGATCAGTTGCCAGTAGCGAAGCCACTCATTGGCAAAGGGAGTCAATTGACACTCCTTCGTGGGGAAATTATACCGCATAGATAAGTTAAATATTATATTGTTATGTATATATACTATGTGTTGACTCCCCTTAATTTTTTCATATGCTTACTTATTTATATTTTGACTTGCCTTAGTGAAAATTATGGCTTCGCCACTGGCAAGAGCCGAGGTTGCTGCCACTACCAAGGGTAGAGGCCGTGGCAGAGGTAGGGCGGAGGCAGAGCTCAGCTTAGACCACGTGCTACAGAACCTATTGTAGAGCCGAAGATTGAGCATGAGGAGGAGGTCCCTATTTAGACCGTACTGATTGGACCAGCTCAAGTCCTAGAAGTGTTCATTTCTACCCCGGTACTTAAGGATGCTTTAGACAGTCTAGTGTGCCTTATGTAGAGTGTGGACCATGCTAGTGTGATCCCTATGACACCAGCCGTCTCTCAGGCCGCGGGAGGAGCCCAGACCTCTACTACTCACACTCTAGAGAAGATCACTCGTGGATAATAGACTCTACCAGTTCCAACAATTGGAGAAGTTCAGCATGTCATTGCTACACAGCCCAGGGAGCGATTTGTTATGTCATATGAGGGGTTGAAGAGATTGGATAAGTTTACCAGGCAATTTCCTATTCGATTTGGTGGTACAACTTTTGAGGACCCACATAATGTTTTAGACCATTACCACGAGGTACTGCGCAACATGGGCATAGTGGAGTCTAATGTAGTAGACTTCGTAGTATTTAAGATGCATGGCTCCTCCAAGATGTGGTGGCAGGAGTATTTTGGAGGAAGATCAATAGTTTCACCTCCACCCACTTGGAATAATTTCTCACAGCTATTCATGGAGAAGTTCATCCTTTTAACTTTAAGAGAACACTACCGCAGCCAGTTTGATTGTTTTCAACAGGATAGCATGATTGTTACCCAGTATGAGACCAGACTTGTGGATTTATCTCGCCATGCAGTGGTCTTGCTCCTTATGGAGATGGAGAGGGTGAGGTGATTCACAGATGTCCTTACTTATGGTATCAGGCTACAGATAGCTGGGGAGACTGAGGATGATATTTATTTTACTCGAGTTATAGAGATTGCTAGGCAGATCGAGACGACTTGTGTCAGGGCAGAGAGGCCGTATCAGATAAAAGGCCTCATCATTTTGGTTCTTTCACCGATGCCTAATCTGGAGGAAGGGGTTAATTTGGTAGAGGCTATATCACCAGTGCGATTCATTCATCACTTCAGGTATCATACGATGCTTTGGGCAATTGTGGCGCTTATGGGTCTTATCCTGAGCAGCTAGCATACAATGCACCTTCAAATCCTGTTAGTGCACCTCTGATTCATAGTTATCAGGGTCGTTATACATCATCCAAGGACTTGTTATACTTGTGGAGATCCTAGACATCTATCGTGATTGTTTGAGTGCCTCTATTTATCTGTGTACGCCTATGGGAGATTTTATTATGGTAGATCGTGTATATCGCTTGCATGTGGACTCTATCGTGGATTATGAGAATAGGGTAGACCTTTAATTACTCAGTATGGTGTACTTTGACATGATTTTGGGCATGGACTGGTTGTCATCGTACCACATTATTTTGGATTGCCACGCTAAGACCCTGATATTGGTGATACTAGCATTGTCGAAACTGAAGTGGAGAGGTTCATTGGGTTATGTGCCCAACAAGGTGGTGTCCTTTCTAAAGGCACGACAGATGGTTGAGAAGGGGTGTAGGGCATATTTAGCCTTCGTGAGGGATGTTAGTGCTGATACTCCTATCATTGAGTCAGTTTCGGTAGAGAGAGACTTTGCACAGATATTCTTAGCAGACCTACTAGGCATGTCGCCCGATAGAGATATTGATTTTGGTATTGACTTGGTGACAAATACTCATCCCATCTCTATTCCACCATATCATATGGCACCGGTGGAGTTAAATGAATTGAAGGAACAACTTCTGGAGTTTCTTAATGAGGGTTTTATTGGATCGTGTTTTTCGCCTTGGGGTTCTCCAGTTATATTTATGAAGAAGAAAGATAGCTCTATGAGGTTGTGCATTAATTACAGGTAGTTAAACAAGGTTACAGTCAAGAACAAGTACCCACTATCGCGTATTATGATTTTTTTGACCAGCTTCAGGGTGCTATGGTGTTCTCAAAGATTTTCTTGAGATCACGATATCATTAGTTTAAGATTTGGGCTTCAGACATTCAGAAGACAACTTTTAGGACCCGGTATAGTCATTTTGAGTTTCTGGTGATGTCCTTTAGATGACCAATGCCCCAACATTATTTATGCACTTGATGAACAATGAGTTCCAACCGTATCTTAATTATTTCATCATCATGTTTATTAATGACATACTGGGTGTACTCTCATAGCCGGAAGGATCATGAGTAGCACATGAGGATCATGATCCATACTCTGAGGGAAGAAGCTATATGCTAAATTCTCCAAGAGCGAGTTTTGGCTTAATTCAATGGCATTGTTGGGTCACGTAGTGTCCAATGAGGGAATTAAAGTGGATCCGAAGAATATTGAGGAAGTTCATAACCGGACTAGGCCTACTTTAGCTACAGAGATTCGAAGTTTCTTGGGTTTGGAAGGGTATTATCGCCGTTTCATGGAGGGTTTTTCATCCATCGCGACTCCTTAGACTAGATTGATCCAGAAAGGTGCTCCTTTTAGATGGTCCAACGAGTGTGAAGTGAGCTTTCAGAAGCTCAAGACTGCATTGACTATAGCTCCAATGTTGGTGTTGCCCACAGGTTTGGGATCTTACACCGTGTATTGTGATGCATTATGTATTGGAGTTGGGGAGGTTTTGATGCAAGACAGTCGGGTGATTACCTACGCGTCTCATCAATTGAAGGTTCATGAGAAGAATTACCATGTATATGATTTAGAGTTTGCACTCATTCTTCACGCACTAAAGAACTGGAGGAATTATCTAGACGATGTTCCATGTGAGGTTTATACCGACCATCGGAGTCTCAACACCTTTTCACAAAGGACTTTATTGCGGAAGCAGAGATGGTTAGAGTTGTTGAAGGACTATGATATCACTATATTTAAATCACCCGGGAAAAGTCGACGTGGTGGCTGATGCAATAAGTAGGAATGCTAAGAGTATGAATGTTTTGTTGATTTACCGGTAGTAGAAAGGACACTAGCTATGTATGTTCAGTCTTTGGCTAACTGGTTCGTGAGGTTGGGTGTTTCGGAGCCTAGCCGGCTTCTTGCTTGAGTTGTGGAACAGTCCTCATTGTTGGAGCGTATCAAGGCCTGCCAGTTTGATGACCCTCACTTGTTGGTGTTGAAGGGTGCGGTGGGATGGTGCTAAGGAGGTTGTGATTTGTGGTGGTGGTGTTATGTGTCTTCAAGGTTGTATTTGTTTTCCGAATCTTGAGGGGTTGAGAGAGATGACCCTTGAGGAGGCTCACAGTTCACACTATTCTATTCACCTAAGTGTCACGAAGATGTACTATGACTTGAAACAACACTATTGGTGGTAGAAAATGAAGAAAGATAATGTTGCTTGTGTCTATCGATGTTTAAACTTTAAACATATGAAGTGCGAGTATCGAAATCGGTTGGGTTAACTTATATATTAGAGATACGGAATGGAAGAGGGAGCGCATCATTATGAAATTTGTGGTAGGATTACCACAGACCTTGAGGAAATGTGATGCAGTCTGTGTTATTATGGACCGGTTGACTAAGTCCACACACTTCATTCTGGTGATGCTTCCTATTCTTCCGAGCAGTTGGCTCAGGTTTACATCTGGGAGATTATCCATCTGCATGGCGTGCTCATTTCCATCATTTTTTACTAAGGCAAGAAGTTCACATCTTATTTTTGGAGAGTCGTGTAGTGTGAGTTGGACACACGGGTCGATATGAGTACAACATTTTATCCTCAGACGGACGGACAGTCCGAACGCACCATATAGATCTTGGAGGAAATGTTACGCGTCTGTGTTATGGATTTCAGAGTTTCATTGAACTAGTTATTACCTATTGAGGAGTTCACCTACAACAACAGTTACCAATCGAGTATTTAGATGGTGTTTTATGAGGCCTTGTATGGGAGGAGATGTCGTTCGTTGATTGGTTGGTGTTAGCCCCGAGAGGCTAGGATGTTGGGCACTTATTTGGTCCGTGATGCTATGGAGAAGGTTAAGGTGATTCAGGAGTGACTTTGCACAGTCCAAGCTAGACAGAAGTGTTATGCGGACCAGAAGGTTCGAGATGTGGCATATATGGCTGGTGAGAAGGTTCTCGTTCAAGTGTCACCTATGAAAGGTGTGATGCGGTTTGGAAAGAAGGGCAAGTTGAACCAGATTTTTATTGATCCTTTGGGAACTTAGAGAGAGTTGGGAAAATTTCTTACAGGCTTGCATTGCTTCCTAGCCTAACAGTGGTACATCCGATATTTTACGTTTCCATGCTTCGGAAGTACCATGACGATAGCTTGTATGTTCTAGACTTCGGCACTATTCACCTTGATGAAATTTTAGCCTATGAGTATGAGCCGGTGGCTATTCTAGCTCGGCTGAAAATTGAGATCTAAAAGTTTTCCTTCTATGAAAGTGCAATGGAGAGGTCAGTTGATCGAGGCAGCTACGTGGGATTCCGAGTCCGATATGCGGAGTAGCTACCCCAACCTTTTTACCGGTCTAAGAAATATTTTATTTCCGCTCCATTGGATTTATTTTGATTTTTCTTGAATTGCGTGCGTGGTCCGTATCTTTTTCAGGAAAGTTTTACATAAACATTTGAAGAAAAAGTGATTTTTTTACTTAAAATGGCATTTGAGTTGACCACGGTAACCATTCTTGGTAAACGACCTCGCACCGTTGTTTTGATGATTCTGGTAGGTTTGTATGATATTTTTGGACTTGTGTGCTCTCTTGGTTGGGTCCGGGGTGACCCGAGCACATTTTGGTGCGTTTTGTGAAAAATCGTGAAAATGAACTTTCAAATTTAAATCTTGAGTTTTAATGATTGATTCGCATTATTTGATGTTATTTTGATGATTTGAGATAGTGAGAAAGTTTATATAATATGATTTCACTTCAGTGCATGTTCACTTTGGAGCCCGAGGGGCTCGGGTGAGATTCGGATAGGTTTCGAACCGTCTTTGGACTTGTGCAACTGCTGGTTTTCTGCTACTAGTGAGTTTGACAAAATACAATTTTTGAAAGCTAGAGGTGATTTTGTATAGTTTTTTATCCCAACTTCATTGGTTTGTGAATTTTAACTTGTTTTGTAGAAATCTATGAATTTCATGGTAGAAATTAGGAATTTGGGTAGAAATTGGGAATTTTGTAAAATTTAGATATAGGCCTCAAATTGAGGTTGGATTTCGAAAAAAACTACATAACTGGGCTGGGGGTAAATGGGTAATCGGATTTTTGTCCGAATCTCGCATTTTGGCCAAGCAAATCCGGGGTTGACTTTTGTTGACTTTTTCCAATTTCATTAAAGATTGAATCTTTTTCACTCGTTGCTAGCTTCTAAAGCTTATTTAGAATTATATGAACTATAATTGGCTGGATTTGATTGGTTTGGAGGCTAATTCTACGGGAAATGTCGTGCTTGAGCATTGATTTGGTTGCAGACTGAGGTAAGTGTCGTGGTTAACCTCGATTTGAGAGAAGTAGTACTTAATTGATTTAATTTCTACTTGATTTATGTTTGGGGATGACGTATATGCAAGGTGACGAGTGTATATGCTTAGTCACGGGTTAAACATGTCAGTTGGACATTTATTCATTGTTTTCAATTATTTCATGCCTCTATTTGATTCAAGTCATTACTTTTTAAAATGACGTACTTGTTACTTGTGTTTACGTGTTTAATTCATGCCTTATCTGTTACATGACTTAAATGTTAATTGATTCAATGTATACACGCCTTAATTTATTACTTGTCATTATTTACTATTTGACCTTGTATGATATTAAATAACTCTTTTATTCGCTTTATGACTTTGGTTGTGTAATTCTACGTTGCATTTCATTTGGATTATGTTGTAGTTGATTGTATATGTTTATTTATATTATTATTGTGTGGGGTGGGGTAGCTCGCTCTAATGATTATTGGTATTATTGTGTGGGATCGGGTTGCACGCTGCTACAGATATTCTGATCATTGTTTGGGATCGGGTCGCATGCCGCAACAGTAATTGAATATTTATATTTTGGACTGGTTGCGCGCCGTAATGTAGAAGCATTGTGATTTATATATTTTTTGATCGGGATACACACCGCAACGGAGAAGACATTATTTGTTTATATAATTTTGGATTGCGTTGTGCGCCGCAACAGATAAGACATATTTGTCTGTTTTGAGCTTTTATTTTCTGTGTACGAGTTGTGATGAGGAAATTTATCTTTTGTGTTATTCAGGGCCCCCTCTGTTATCTAATTTCTATTCTACTTTCCATGTTATACTTGTTTACTCTGTTTTGGTGTTATATTATTACATTCGTATAGGTTTTAGTGAGTGCCTTGTTATAGCCTCGTCACTACCTCGTCGAGGTTAGGATCGGCACTTAAAGAGTACATGGGGTTGATTGTACTCATGCTACTCATCTTCCCTTCTTATACATATTCTTGAGTTGGTCCAAATAGGGGTAAGTGGAGGCTTGATCGGATTAGCTGATTACTGAGACTTGAGGCATAGCTGCACGGAGTTTGCAGCCTTAAAGTCCCTTTCCGTATCTAGTTCTACTGTTTATTTTTTTCGAACAGTTGTACTTTTATTCAAACTTTAGTTGTAGCACTGTTAGATACTCATGTACTTGTGACACCAGATTTCGGGGTTGATTAGTTAGCGTTTGGCTTTATTATATCTGTCTTTTCTTAAAACTCTACAACTTTAACCCTTATTGAATTGCTTTCTAATTGGTTTTAAAATGATTAGTTGTGTACTAATATTGGATTTACTAACAAGTAGATGATAGGCTCAACACGGCCCCGAGGGTGGGACTACGGGTTGTGACATGGTGCACGGTTATGTTAGTGCAAGCCGGCAGATCTTGCTTTTGCCGTCAATGGATTGCTTTTGCGATAAAAGGGTTGGGCAGGGTGTTCTCACATTTGCGATAGAAAGTTCGCTTTTGTGAATGTTGGTCGGTCGTTTTTGCTAACACTTTTGTCGCATTTGCAATCACTGAGCATTTAGGAAAACTTCGTATATGCGAAGCACTTATCCGCCTTTGCGAAGGTGGACATTTCGCATTTGCAATAACTATGTCGCATTTGCGATTATAGTGGGTGTAATGCACTGATTGCATTTGCGATCAGTGTGTCGCATTTGTGGACATCGCACTTGCAATGTTCGTATATGCGACATCTGCAGCTAGGTAGAGGAGGGGTAAATGGAAGTTAGCTCATTTAACACTATTTCTCAATCCCAAACACTCCAGAGGTTATTTTTGAAGAAAGAAACTCTAATTCATTTTCAATTATTCCCCATTACTTTTCCTAAATCTTTTAACATCAAATCTATGAATTCCATGGTAGAGATTAGGGCTTTTGGGTAGAATTTAGGGATTTTATTAAAATGAGATTTAGACCACGAATCGAGGTCTAATTTTGAAACAAATAACATAATCTTTGATTTCGACATAGCAGGCTCGAGGTCGACTTTTGTTTACTTTTTAAATGATCAAAATTTAACCTTTTTTCATTCGTGGGTAGTTTCTAAAGCTTATTTTGAATTGTTTGATTGATAATTGGCTAGATTCGATTGGTTTGAAGGCTTGTTCAAAAGGCAAAGTTGTTATTAGTTGTTGATTTGGTTGCAGAGTGAGGTAAGTGTCGTGGTTAACTTCGGCTTGAGGAAATTAGGACTTGTTGGTTTATTTGCTATATGAGTTTTGTGTGGGGACAGTGTATATGCAGGGTAACGAGTATATATGTGTTGTCATGGGTTAAACCATGAGGGTGAAAATTGTCTTATTGTACCGTGTGGTTTCATATATTGTGCCTTTCATGCCTTAGTTAAATTGTTACTCTTTAATTGTCAGTTTCCGTATTTATTGCTTATTTTGAAGCAGCAGTTATAATGAATGTGGAATTTTCTTATTCTAGCGCCGTGGTTGAAGTTGAAATTTTCTTCCCACCTTGCTTGACAATTTGGGTTATTATTGTTTCTTGGTGAGGAAGAGTGAAAAGCACGAAGGGTGTTGTCGTGCCTTATGTATATATTATTATCATTAATTGAGTGAATGTGAGGATTAAAGAACAAAGGGTGATGTCGTGCACCTGATAGCTTTATTATGACTATCCTGTTAGGATGAGAGTATAAGCATGAAGCATGATATCTTGCCATTACATTTATCATATCATGTGAGGAAAAGAGAAAAAGCGTGAAGAATGATGATGTGCCATTGAATTAATTATATTATAGAGTGAGGATGAGAGTAAAAGCACGAAGTATGATACCGTGCAATTTGATGATTTCATTGTTTTACTTGGTGCTTTGATTGTGAATTTAACTTGGTGATTCGTTGCTTATTTTGGAAAGAGACCAATAGGTGATTATGTACTTACTGTTCTAGTTGTTTCTACCTTTTATATGTCCCCCTCCCCATTATTACTTTTAAATTCTTCACTTGTCATTTGTATTACTTTATGTATATATCTGCATAGGTTTAAGTAAGTGTCTTGTCTTAGTCTCTTCATTACTTCATCGGGGTTAGGCTCTATACTTACTCAGTACATTGGGTCGGTTGTACTTATACTACACTTGTGCACTTTTTTATGTATATTTTGATGTTGGTACCAGCGGAGTTCCGAGAGGCACTTAGAAAATATCAGTCAGTGATTTGAGGTAGAGCCGCATCCTGTTAGCAAGCCCTAGAGTCACTTTTCTTTTCTAATGTATTGCTTCCATTTTATTTAGGACGGTGTTGTATTTCTTTTAAAACCTTGTATTTAGTTGGATCTAGACGCTCATGTACTTGTGACACCAAATCGTGGGGTAGTTTATGTTATGTTATTAACTAGTTATTCAACATTTATTGTTTTTCTTTATTTTGTATTATCTGTGGTGTTGGTGTGTCTAGCATTCGGTGTTAGGCGCCATCACGGTCCCGCGGTCATGTCATAAAGAAACACAATAAGAAGAGTTGTATTTTGTTTATTAAAGATCCATATATTCCTTTAACTTTTCTTATAGTTGTAATGGGCAAAATCGGTTTATATTAAATGATCGAATGAAAACGTGAAAAGTGGAACCGGAGACAAGCGGAAGGCAAATCGAGTAAGAACCAAGATCGGGAACAACCGTTGCAGTTGACATTGGATAGGCCCCCAAGGGAGCATAATCAACGTAGGAGGGCCCAATGTTTGTCACCAAATGGCATTTATTGAAGAATATTCCCTATTATTAAATAGGCAGCCATTGCAGAGAATTTTGGCATTCATGGCTTGACATTACATGTTCATCAATAGCCCATGTATTGTCATTTAAGAGGGGCTTGATCCTAAGATCCTATTTCTAGGTATAACTATAAATAGTAGTTTAAACATCCATTGTAGGGAGACGAAATCATTGGCAAAACTTATGCTACATTGTATTCTCAAACTAAATAAGATAACTTTACTTGTTCTTGCATATTGTTCTTATTTCTGTCCTCGGAAGCATCGTTCCACGAGTCAGACCCTCCATATCCTTTGGTTTTAATGCTAAGTCTTACTTTGAATATTATTTATTCATTATTTTTGGATCAAAGCAGTTTGCTTGTCTATAAATCATGTATCAAATTCAATTGTACTGTTTTACAAGTTAATAGTTTGGAACCCACTGTTGGGCTTAGACAGTTGAATAATTGAGTTGATCCTTGCATCTGTTACTAACTCATTTGATTCTTTACTTCATAGCAAAAAATGGAAAATGGCAACTGACGATGTCAACATCTCATACAATGTTGAGCCGCATAAAAATGTGCCTCAACATGAGGATACAATTAGTGACACCCGCAACAAGGGGGGGCTACTCCAGTCCATGGCAGACAATATCCCCAACATGTGCGGGAACCAACTCTCGATTATGCAGAGGAATAACACGTTGAAAAAATGGTGAGGATATTGAGAGAGCAACAGAAAGCCATCATGGGCCAACTCACAAAGGAGGACTAGGTGATTACGGAATTGAAGCAGGCATTATCAGGTGCTTCCAACAATGCAAACGAAAGAAGCCTAGTTCCTCCCGACGCTCTTTCCAATCAAACCGTTCAAAGAGTTGATAACAACACCCTGAGGGGTGAAGTCGGCTTCTATGGAGCCGGAGGAACCGCTAGCGGATCAGAGAACGACAAAGTTAATGATCTCTTCAAAATCAAACTCATGATATTCATGAGGGAGTTGAACGAGAGGATGGATCAGAATACAAAGGAGTTTCACTACCGAATGGACCTGATTCCAAGCACACCACTAGTTTTGAAATGCCCAGATTCGAAGAAGTACACCCAATTGTTGGTAAAGCCGAGCGCAACACCGTAATTGGTTCTGAAATGGTTCAAAATTACGGACATACCAAAGTATGATGGGACCTCAATTCCTCAGGAGCACATCAAAACTCATACAACATCGGTGAAAATGAATGACTTGGTTCAACATGAGATTGAGTCGGTTCTGTTGAATATGTTTGGAGAAGCTCTCTCAAAAAGGGCCTTGACATGGTATTCGCTTTTACCTGAGCATTCAATTGACTATTTTGTAATGATCGTTTATTCATAAAGGCCCATGTCGCGGCAAGAAAAGTCAAAGCCAGGAAGGCGGACATATTTAGGATCGCAAAGGGTGAATTCGAATTGTTGTAGGAGTTCTTTATCAGATTCTAAAGCGAGAGGATGATGCTAACGGTCGTACCAGATGAATGGGAAGCTCAGGCATTCACTAAGGATTTAAATCCGGGGAGCTCTGACGCCTCCCGAAATTTGAAGGGAAACCTGCTCAAGTTCCAAGAGACCACATGGGCGGATGTCCATTACCGCTATGAATCAAAGATAAGGATAGAAGATGATCAGCTTGGATTCCCAACATCAACTAAAGGACGGGAGCGAGACAAGAATTGGGATAAGTTCAAGGATGATTTTGATGTAGATCGGAGATCTTATAAAGGTCGTTTTTTGCCTTACTAACGGCCGACGGGTGCGATAGTAAAGGGTTATGGTCCTCGTATAGGTTCTCTCCCAAAAGAAGAACTAACTGAGGCCGAAACAATAGATTGTTACAAGAAAAAAAGGTAACAAGGACTCGGGATTCCACTTATCCTAGGTTATCAGATTACAATTTCAACATCAGTGAAATGGAGTTGGTAGTGGTGATGAGGAATATCAAAGAAGCATAATTCCCGAAGCCAATTAGAACTGATCCCAGCCAGAGGGATCCTAACTTATGGTGCGAATATCATGGGACTCACGGTCACAGAACTGGGGACTGTCGGCATCTGTGCGAGGAGGTGACAACGCTGTTCAAAAATGAACATCTCAGGGAGTTCTTGAGAGACCGAACCAAGAACAATTATGGCCGCAGCCCGGATAGCAGAACCCTCAAAAATAGGGGAAGATCGTCCTTAGCTGACTATCAACATGAATTTTTAGAGTGAATAAAATTAGTGGTGTAACCTTCTCGGCGGCCAAGAAAGCAAAAGTATCGGTGACCCACAACAAGAGACTTTGAGAAGTTTCCAAAGAAGAAAACACCTTCACCGAGGAAGACACTGACGGACTTCTTCTACCACATAACGGCATCCTGGTAATTTCTCTTAATGTTCTAGATTTCAAGATTAAACGTGTTTTGGTTGACATATGAAGCTCAGCCAACATCATTTAATAGAGAGTGCCAGAACATGCCAAATTAACTGGAAGTATCATTCCGGCAACAAAGCTCCTCGTCGGGTTCAACTTGGCAAGTGAGACAGCCCGAGAGGAGATCTTGCTGCCCACGAATGCTGAAGGGGTTACGAAGACCACCTTAGTTAAAGTGTTGGATGGTGACATGGACTACAACATAATTCTCGGTAGACCACGGTTACATGAAATGAAGGTCATACCATCATATCACCAACTGCTGAAATTCCCGACCCCAGAGGAAATCAAGCAAATAAGAGGAGATCAATCGATAGCAAGAGATACGTTAAGAGATAGACGCGAACAAGTCCACGACAAAGAACAAGGAATCTAGAAAATAGCAATTACAAGAACCGACGCCTACTCCCAATCCAAGTGAAGTTGATAAAGGCGAGGAGTCATTGGAATCCAACTAGGTACCGAGGTACTTTCAGGTACATTAAGAGATAGAAGCGAACAAGTCCATGACAGAAGAACTCGAACAAGTGGCTTTGTTTGAAGAATTCTTGGAGAGAAAATTTCACCTAGGAAAAGGACTCAATCCCGAACTCAAATCAGGATTTATTAATTTTCTTAAAGTTAATGTTGATTTTTTTGCATGGTCGCACTTGGATATGACAGGTATCTCTCTAGAGGTTGTCGTGCACAAGATAATCTTGGACCTGAACTTCCCTCTAGTAAGGAAAGAGAAATGCCCAATAGCCGAGGTCAGAAACATGTTTGTTAAGGAAGAGGTGATCATTTAAGGCACCTCAAGGAAACCTTTGATATCTTGAGGGAGCACAACATGAAACTCAATCCGAAAAATGTGCGTTCGGGGTTGTCTCCAATAAATTCTTGGGTTTCTTGGTTTCACAGACGGGGATCGAGGTAAATCCCGAAAATATCAAAGCCATCGAGGATATCCCAGACCAGCTGACAAGCATAAAAGAAATCCAAAGATTAACCCGAAGATTGGCCGCTCTAAGCAGGTTTATCTCTCGATCCTCGAAAATATGTCATCACTTCTTCTCACTTCATAAGAAGAAGAACAATTTCAAATGTACTCCATAATGTGAACAGGCCTTTAAAGACCTAGAACGTTATTTATCAAGCCCCCTATCCCACTACTATTAAAATCGGGGGAAGGTGAACAGTTGCTAATATACCTGGCGGTCACGGAAGTAGCGGTAAGTGTCGTTCTAGTCTGGGAGCATGAAGGTACAGAGATTCTTGTCTATTATGTTTGTAAAATTTTGACGGGAGAGGAGACTTGTCATCTGCACCTCGAAAATTTGGCCTTAGCTCTCATAGTCACCTCTCGAAAGCTTAGGCCCTATTTTTGGCGTCATCTGATAATCGTTGTGACAACCTCTCCCTTGCAAAATGTTCTTTACAAACCTGAGGTTTCAGGTCGGTTGGCCAAATGGGAAGTTTAAATTAGAGAATTGGGTATGTAGTTTAAGCATAGGACTACGACCAGATCACAAGTTTTGTTCGATTTTAGTACCGTGTTATTACCCTTAGAGTCTAAAGAAGCGGTGATGGTGTCAAAAACGGCGTCAGGAGTTTGGACCTTGTTCACCGACAAAGCTTTCAATGTGAAAGGTTCTGGGCTGGGGGTGGTCCTAATCAATCCTTGGGGGAAACCCTAAGTCAGGCCATAAAAGTTGTTCAGTTAACTAACAACGAAGCCGAGTATGAGGCTTTGGCTGCAGGACTCAAACTAGCCTCGGGACTTAGCTCTGATATCATAGAAATCAAATAGGATTCCCGACTAGTAGTAAACCAAGTGTATGAGATTTTCGAAACGAAGGAGGAACTCATGCAATAGTACGTGATCAAAGTTCAAACTATGGATGCATGATTCAAGGAGTGGTCAATCACACACATACCGAGAGAAAATAAAGAATAAGCAAATGCATTGGCCAATCCGGGGTTGTCCACCGAAATGAAAGGATCTAGTTGCAGTATTGGCGTTCAACTTATGCATTGGGTACTGGATGTGGACGGTTATTGTGAATTAAGTACGACAAACCTAGTCTGGGACTGGAGGAATGAGTTCATCGATTATCTTCGGCATTTCAAGTTTCCCGAAGACCCAAAGGCGTCCCAGGCACAATGCACCAAAACGGCTTGCTACAGCCTCTTGGGTGGAAAATTATATAGAAAATTGTTCCAAGGCCCATTGTCCTGATGTTTAGGAGTCTCGGAGGCGGACAACTTAATGAAAGAGGTCCATAAAGGAATTAGCGGGAACCATTCTGGCATAGAGTCATTGGTGCTAAAGTTGGTTAGGGAAGGATAGTACTGATCACGGATTTAACAAAATGCAAAGGCCTTTGTTCAGAAATGCCACAACTGTCAGCTCCATGCACAGTTGGTGCACTAACCTGCAGAACTCTTGCATTCGGTACTATCCCCATGGACATTTATGAAATGGGGGATGGATATAGTTGGTATGTTGCCTCCGGGTCCCAGAATGGTAAGATTTCTTTTAATCGTAACCAATTACTTCACTACATGGGTTGACATATGTCCTTTCCAAAATATCAAGGAGCCGTGAAATGAACAACTTCCTATGGGAACACATTATTTGTCGGTTTGGAATACCGAAGGAAAAAATTTCTTGTGATCTAAAAATCAAAAGAATTACCTCCTAACCATACCATCTGAGCGCTAACGGATACGTAGAGTCTACTAATAAGATAATTATCCAAAACCTCAAAAAGATGTTACAAGCTACTAAACGCAAGTGGCCCAAAGAGTTATTGGGCGATCTATGGACATATCGGATGATGGCAAAATCAATCATGGGAGAATCACCTTGTTCTCTCATATATGGCGCGGAAGCCCTAATCCCGATAGAAGTAGGAGAACCAACCATATGGTTCTCCCAAACAGATGAAGAAGCAAATAATGAGGCATTATTGGTAAAGCCGGAACTACCCGATGAACGCAGGGACTTGGCACACATAAGGATGGTGGCTCAAAAGGAAAAGAAGGAAAGATACTATAACTGGAGGGCCAATCTTTTCTATTTTAAAGTAAAAGATTTGGTTTTGAGGAAAGTGATCCATACCACTTGAGAAATCAATGATGGGAAGCTAAGTGCGACATGGGAAGGCCCCTGCCAGGTTTCAGTTGTCACCGATAAAGGATCATACGAGCTGGAGAACCAAGATGGAGTCAAATTTCCTAGAAATTGGAAAGTGGCTCACCTCAAAAGGTTTTATTGCTGATAGATCCTGCCAGTACTAAAAGTATGTGCTGCACTATTTTTCCCTTCGGCCAGTTTTTGTCCCCATCGAGTTTTTCTCGCAGGGTTTTTAATAAGGAAGAAACGGAAAGCATACTACGAAGGAAACGCCATCAACAAAGTCAATACCTTTAAATGACAAGGCATTGAAATAGCAAATCACTACGGGATGGTTAAATAGTATTTGGCTCGATGGAAAATTCCTAATGGGAAGTAAAGCTTTCCATAAAACCAAAGGCTATTCAACCGTTCACAAGTGCTTTACCCAGTGGAGCAAGACGTCCAGTATTCCAATTTTCATACTCCTCATTCGAACACTGGGGGATAGTATGAGATACAGCAACACGATTTCCATGGAAGCTGGGACTACGAGACCTTGGAAAAATAATGTCTCATGGGGACCGGGACCGTACAGGCAGCCCCGTAGAAAGAAGTTGTACAAGTTAGCCACATGTATTGGAAATTTCTTTTTTTTTAGCATTCAAATTCTTATGTACTTTTGAAGATAGAAGGAATAAAATAAAGTCCTTTTATTTTGATCTTGTTCCTTTTCCAAACGATGAGTTGATTTTATCATTTGAAAGTTAACAAAAAGTTTCAAGTGCTTGTGTGCGAATGAACAAGAGACGTCCTCTTCAAGAGCATCGCAAACATAAGAGGGCCCTATCTTCTGAAACCCTCATAGTAAAAGGTTGATTCTGGAAAAGTTTATGCCTAGAACATAAAGCTATCGGATGAAAATTCACTCGAAACCTTATCCAATTCAACGCAAAAGTAATAAAACTTTGCACAATACTTATGTGTACGGCTAAAATTGAGTTGGCCAATTTTATGTTCATTTTGACGTTCGGTGGCTTATTTGCATAAGGTCCCAAGTATGGCTCAAGGTCCGACCTCGAGCCTCCCTCGCGTTAGGCCTCGAGGTAGTGTGAGCTCGGGGTTGGCATGAGGAAACGGCACGAAGATTGATGCAGATAGCTCTGTAACAATGTACGAATCGGTACTTAGACATTAACTAGCCGAATCAGTCGAGATCTTTGTAATAAATGTCAAATGTACTATATTGGCATTCTCCTTCCTATATAAAGGGGACCCTAGCCATTTTGTAACAGACACATTATTGAATACAAGACACAAGAACATTCTCTGCTTTGCTTTAACATTCTCTATTTCACTCTACTAGCTCATTTACTCACATTTATTGCATTCTATTAATTGTTCTTCATTTATAGCTCATTATTGATCATAGATAGCACATTCTGAAGCCTATAAGTCTGTTATAGCTTCATCGACCATACGACATTGGCTCCGAACCTTGGACTCCAGGACTCTTGAGGCCAGCATCGAATCTTCGAGTTAAGGCGTTCTGGTTTGCTTTTCTTCGGTATTCTGACTGTTTTGCTTTATTCTGTCCTAACACGCTTAGCATAAACTACCTAATAACTAGTACTAAGATATATCTCATATTTTTAGAACCACTTAACTAAATATAATTGTAGTTACTATTTTCCCGGTAAACAATTTGGCGGCCACCGTGGGGCTAAAAATAATAGTGATTGTTTTAGTACTGGTTCGCTGAAAACGCAAGTTACCTTTCACACTTTTTCTTGACCAAGAATATTTGATTTCAGGTCAGATAGCAGACTCAGCAAATTCATATAAGGGTGGCAGCTCTGAGGACTTCAAGGAGAACGGTATAGCCGCCCCGATTGTTAACATACCACTGCAAGACCGCAATAGTACGCTGGAGTTGACCCCTGGGGATGCGGGCTCGAGCAGCGCCCGCCATGATGATACCAGTTCCCACGCAAGCAGGGGCCTGAGCCGAGGGAATCGACAAGAAGTAAGAGGGACTGTCTCGCAAAGAGAAGGAGGAGTCAACCTCCACATGATCATCTAAATGCTATAAGCACAGCAAGCGACCATCGCCCAACTGCAAAACCGTCAACAAATCTCGAGCGCAGTGACATCGGGAATGATCTCTTGAGTACAGCGATTTTCGGAAAGGTCTGAAGGCAGTGGGCCGACAAATAACCCCGCTATCATAAAAACGCTCGAGAGCCTCGTAAAAAGGATAGAATCAAGGCTCCCGAAAAGAGAGCTGAAGACATACAGGATAATATATCAACCGTACAGAGAAGCTGTCGAACCCCCCTAATATATGTGGTCAAACCGAGAACCAAAGGATACCCAAAATTGACAGAAATGCCCTCACCATACGAATACAACTCCGGTGCTGGCACTACAGGTGTTATAGCGGCTATGGGCAGAATCAGGGACAATAGATGGCCAAGGCCCATATTATCATATCCTTCGCGAAGGAACCCTAATCTGATGTGCGAGTTCCACGGCGCGCACGGCCATAGGACTGAAGATTGCAGGAAACTCCGGGAGGAAGCGGCCCGACTTGTTGGCAAGGGATACCTCTGAGTGTTTGTTGACCGCCGAGTCATAGTACACACTCAAGAAAGAAAACCAGCTTGAAGAGGTGGAGCGGTTCGGTCGCGCAGCCAACAGCAGGACCGGCGTTCCGCAGAAAACCCATGGCCAAGCGAATATCAACAGCAGTGGCAGGATTTGTTCGGGACCAAAAGACGTGGCCAGGTGAGAAACACTCATCACGAATCATGACAGATATTCGTCCGGAAGTAAGGTACGCAATTCCTTACTTACTGGACGCCACGGGATAAAACTCCTATGTCACTGGTATGCCCTGAAACCTAAACTCCTTCTTTTCCATATAGCTGCTATCCATACGGATGTATCCACACTCTAGCAATATACCTACTTCAATGTCTATCGCATAGGCCCGAGTTATTGGGCCGGCTGGCCTCTTCGCCCACCGAACTTGAAGGGCATTATCGAGTTGTCGGCTTGAATAAACTGTTAAAATCCTGAATCCGGGCAGATCTTGCTACCAGCCCGTGCTCGCCTCAATCGGAGGAGGAACCGCTGGCGAAAATAAGTACATCCCTAGGGATATGGACTCCGTTACCCCAAGGGACCTCGAACAATTGAGGGATAAGGCTCGGCATAGTTCCGAAGTCGTCTACGAGTGGTGTAATCAGCCAACTTACAAATGTCGTAAGATCAACCAACCAAAACCCCTAATTTCTACTTTGATTTCATGTTTTTAGACCTAGATTCTAGTGATTTGGTAAGGAAAATGAGAGAAATTGGTGTTAGGAACACTTACCTATGGAGTTATGGAGGAATGGTCTCTCAAGAATCGCCCAAGAGGAGTGGAGAAAAAGAAATTGGAGAAAAATGGGTCTAATCCCGTATATTTTCTGTTTTTGAACTCTGAAAATCGCTGGACTAATTTGACTATCGCGATCGCGGAAAGTGCCCTGCGATCGCGAAGTTTGATGACACAGAGGATCGCGATCGCGACCCAGTGTCCGCGTTCGCGGAGAACAACTTAGTACCCAGCCCCCAACCCAGGACTACACTATGCGATCGCGTGTGGCCCTCTGCGGTCGCGTAGAGCTCTTCCCCCAGGCTCCGCGATCGCACCCTTGGCCCTGCGTTCAAGTAGGGTTATTTTTCTCACCCCAACCCCTTACACATCGCGGGAGTTGCACCGCGATCGCGGAGAAGGAATACCTGGACACCTGATGACAGCAACAAAACCAGAAAATTCTAAGTCTTTTTCACTCCGATGCCTATCCAAAACTCACCCGAGCCCTCGGGGCTCAAAACCCAAAAACACACACGACTCCCAAATCATCCTACTTATTCATGTATTCAAATCACCAAAATATCTTCAAAAACAAGGAATTACACTCCAAAACTCATAGAATTTTCTTAAAACTTCATAAAGCTCAACTATTCCAATTTTGATCTGAAACACGTCATATTAAGTCCGTTTTACACCAAACTTTACAGATAACTCATATAACATATATTAAACTTGTTCTGGGCTCCGGAACCATAATATGGGCCCGGTAACATAGTTTTCACATCAAAATTCATTTTCAAAAACCTTTATATTTTTCAGAAAATAATTTTCTTTAAAAATTCATTTCTTGGGCTTGGGACCATAGAATTCGATTTCGGGCATACGCCCAAGTCCCATATTTTCCTACGGACCCTCTGGGACCGTCAAATCACGGGTCCGGGTCTGTTTACCAAAAATGTTGACCAAAGTCAACTGTATTCAATTAATTACTATAATTTCCATTTTTCATCAAGTTTTCACATAAAAGCTTCCCGACTACCTGCCCAGGCTGCGCACGCATGTCGAGGTGAGAATAACGGAGGCTTTCGGGGCCTCAAAACACAGATTTAGCTAAATTTATACAGGATGACCTTTTGGGTCATCACAATCTCCACCTCGAACGGACATAGAAAAGTACCTGAGTTTGAGAAAAGATGGGGATAACGGCTCCGCATATCAGACTCGGACTCCCAAGTAGCTGCCTCAGCAGGCTGACCTCTCCACTGAACACTCCTATTTCATCGGGGATATGGAGAAAGTGTGATTAATTGTGCCCCAAATTCCCCTGGTCAGAGGACTAGGGAGGAAAAGCAGCCTCCTCACGAGAATCTATGATCGGCGGAAAATATGCAACAGATGCTGGTGACGTAGCAGCTGGTCTAGAGAGGCGTGAAGTTGTTGGTGTTGTAGGTTGAGAAGCAGCTACAACAGGAGCTGTGTTGATTATTGGTTGCTCATTAACAAAAGGCAGACGAGGCCCGGGTCCCGGCCACCTTGGACCAGGAATAGCAACGAGGATAGGATAATGGGAGTTGACATTATCTACCATATCCATCTTGCCCCATAGTGCTTGGGCGGCTTCATCAGTCAGTTCCAAAAGCTCTCCCGGTTGAGCATTCGGTTGAGCTGATGAATATCATTGTCCCCATTGAAGGGAAACCTCTTCATCACTAGCTTCTCAATCATCATCAAAGACCACTGCAGCCACGGCCGGCTTAGGTGTGGCCTTCCTTACTTTTTTATTTTTCTCCCCATCAGAGGAAAAGTGCCGCCTTTTTGGTCACTTGTTCTTTGGATAGGGACTCCGAAAGTAAGTTCCCCATCGGAAGCAGACCCAATGCCAGCGCTCTGAGTGAGAGCATCTTGCAGGAATCTCGTAGCCTCCACAGGATCAGCCAAAACATCAACTTCGAGGGAGGTAACAGAGCCCTGTGAGAGCCCTGAATCAAACAAAATAATATGGTTAGTAAGTTTACTTATGTACACATGGAAGTGGAATGTAGAAGAACTCGGTTTACCGTGGTTCTAGGCCTTCCACCGACGGGTTTCTGGCATAGTATATCCTGAATCATCAAAACCCTTTGGTCCAGGCCTTCAACCTTTGGTGGTGTCCACCGAGTACCTTAAGTAACAGAAACAAAAGGTTCAACAATGATAGGGAACAATATTTGTATGGAAAAATAGATGAGTAGATTACAAACTTACGTGAACGATTCCTTGGTTCGAGAAAGGATAGAGTTGTGGCCGCGATGATATCCCTAGTAGAAATGATGACAAATCGCTCCGTCCATCAACTCATTATCATCATCCAAGATTTTAAGTAAGGCGTGGTGACCATGTTTACTAAAATTTATTACTCCCCCGTAGAAGATTTTGGGGGAGTAGAGACTCATCATATGTGCTAGTGTTAGGGTATTCCCTGTCTCCATTTAGAACCCGCGAAGACAACCCGCCGTTCGCCACACAGAAAGACCTAATTATGCCAAGCAGACCTAGTATCATTGTCATAACTCCAAGATTACAGTGTCAAGTCCCACGCTTAGAGAAAATGGGCCAAAAAGGAAGGGGTACGTATAAACATACGTAAAACCTTTCTTGGTGAAGGTAACCCGCTCCATCAGGTCAGGAGAAATGATGTTTAGGTCTGGGCAGTTACAATCCTCATTCACAGTAGGAATACTGTAAGGGAGAATAAAAGAGGGATACCTGGTAACAACCCAAATTCGAGGAATAGTAGTAAAACCCCCAAAGAGGTCCAAACACATGGCACGAGGCCCAAATACAACATACCGCCCAAAACATAGTAATAATCTTTAAAGCATGAAATATCGTATGATTTATAACCAAACACGCAACTTAATAGTTGCTTCGGGACGGACCAGGTCACAATCCCACCACGGTGCACGCCACACAATCATCTAGCATGTGTACCACTCCAAATTAGTGATACAATGAAGGGTCCGGGGTTTCATACCCTCAAGACAAGATTTACGGTCATTACTTACCTCAAACCGGATGAAAATCTACTCCGCGATGCCCTTGCCACTCGACTCGGCCTTAATTCATCCCGAATCTATTCAAAATCAGATTCATATCGTCAAAATACGCTAAAGGAACAAAGCCCACTCGAAAATAACCGATTTATATCAAAAATCCCGAAATTGGCCAAACCCGGCCCACGGGCCCACATGTCCGAATCCGACAAAAATCACAAAATCCGACAACCCATTCAACCACGAGTCCAACCATACAAAAATTACTAATTTCTAATAACAATTCAGCCTCCAAATCTTCAAATCTTATTTTCAAATCCTTAGGTCCAAATCCCCAATTTACACCTCAAAAACATGTAATCTAGTCGGATTATTCGATGATGATTTAATATTATGGAGTAAAAATGATGATAAGTGACTTACCTCAAGATTTTCCAGGACTTCTCGCTCAAAAATCGCCCCAAGCCACGTTCTTTTCGTCCAAAAAATGTGGAAATGAGCTAAAAAAACAAGACAGCTTAATAAACCACGATTCTGGTCACTAAAAGCCCCATTCCTGTCGCTAAAAGTTCCAGATCTAGTCGCTAAAGGTGCGCACCAGATCCTGTTGCACCAGCAATATTTATTTTCACTAAAAAGGCTCTAACTCCACCATACGAACTCGGAATTTGATGATTCTTGTTCCTATGAATCACAAATAATCATACGAACATAGTCCTTCAATCGAAACGCAATTCAGAGCTCATTTGCTCAGTGTGATACCCATTTCGCTCGTTAAACAATTAACTTATGATTCGCGTCAAAAACTCAATCGCGACTTGGTGAAATTAGGACAAACTTTCCAGATCACTCCTATAATTCATTATCAAAATCTCGGAAGTCTTGAAATCAAATTTCGATCTCTAGAGCTAAAAATGGACCTTTAGATCATTACATTCCTATGCTCAAAACGCCAAAATCTTCCAAAAACTCTTCCAAAACTTATTCGAGCCTCATGGGACCCCAACCAAGTATAGTAACAAGTCCCACAATAAGACACAAACTTAGTCGATGCCTAAAATTACATCAAACAATGCTAAAACCGTGAATCACACCCCAATTCAAACTTAATGAAACTAAGAACTTCCAACTTCTATATTCGATGCCGAAACCTATCAAATCAAGTCCGATTGACCTCAAATTTGCACACAAGTCGCAAATAACACTACGGACCTGCTCCAACTTTCGGAATTTCATTCCGGCCACGATAGCTAATTTCCATTGCCGATCGGAAAGCGCCAAAAACTCAATTTCGCCAATTCAAGCTTAATTCTACTCCGGACCTCCGAAAAACATTCCGAACACACTTCTAAGTCCCAAATCACCTAATGAAGCTATCCGAGCCATAAAAACCACATTCCGAGGTCATTTACCTATAAGTCAACTTCCGGTTGACTTTTCTAACTATAAAGACAACTTAGGAGACTAAGTATCTCATTTCTCTCCACAATCACTCCGAACCCGAGCCAACCGTCCCAACACAACATAAAAGAGATGAACAATACATAATAAAGCAAAAATAGGGGAAACAGGGCTAAACTCTCGGATCGACCGATCGGGTCGTTACAGGATATCAAGGTATACACACACACACGAACACTTCATTGTAAATATATATATATATATATATATATATATAGCTTGTTATAGTATATGTTAGTGTCTGTATATATATAACACACACACTTCGTTGTACTACTTTAACTACATATATAGCATATTATAGTATATGTTACTGTATTCATTATTTGTATTATAACAGAGTTAATGGATTACATTCATTCATCACTAATAATGCATGACATAGATTAATCGATATAGGCCGAGACGTTTTGTTTTTACTATTAATAGATATAGATATAGGTCACGTTTTATTTTTAATATTTAACGATGCATCTAAGTAAGTTATAAGTCGATGAATCAATTTCCAAAACAGATATATTTGATGATAAATTATATATACTAATTAGGATCTTCACAAGTCTATCAATCCCTAAAAGAACCCGACTAACTTTGGTCGGTATTTTTAAATAAGATATCTTTATATTTTATAAAACATTTTAAATAATAATATAACTATTAAAATTTTATGACTGGGTCCCACATTACCGACGAAAGTTGGTCGGTAATGTGAAAGTTTCTTTTACTAAGCAAGTCTGACCAGCTCGGTCAACTTGTTGACCACTTTACCGACCAACTTTGGTCGGTAATTTATTTAAAATAAATATAAAATATTTTTCTCCCCTTTTCCGACCAACTTTGGTCACTTTTTTTGACCGACCAACTTTGGTTGCAGACGTTTAGTTGCTAATTACCATATTTCTAGTAGTGGACGTACGTTACATTTCAATATTTTTGAAGCTAGAAATATGTTTTCTAGTTCAATTAGTTCAGTTGCTAAGTTTAGAAGCTACATTAAGTAATGACCTAATAAATCCTTACATACGAGTTCATAGGTCATAAAAATTACACTACTACCAAGCTTAAATCGTAATTTGCGGTGATGCCTAATTTTACGAGGGATTATTCAACTAAGATATTCAGTTATCGAGAAGGAAGATACTAGTAATGGTTCAATCGATCCATACCTCAGTACAACATATTTGCTTGATCTTCTCGTTTGATATCTGCGTTCTTCCTACATATGATATTCAAAGAAGCCTTCCCTCGCCCCATCCCCTTCCCCTTCCCCTCCCCCAAAATTTTTTTTATAAAGTATTAAGAAACTAAGCTCAAAGTAACAATATGAAACAAGAAAAAACAAGAGATAGAGAGAAAGGGAGGAGCGATTCTTATTTCTTCCATGTATTCAAGTGTGTACAATATCTTCTCTCATCCTCTGTTTATAGTATTACATAGAAGTATACAAAAAAATGTCATATTTACATTAAACATTTGAGATCATGGAGGAAGATCATGGGGAGGTTAGGCTGTATGGGAGTTACAACCATAACTCCATAAGTATTGGATTAGTCAGAGTTATGGACACAATGGAAAGAGTAGTGGGTATTACTCCTTTATGAGTTAAGGACATCCACCATTAGATAATTATTTATCACATTTCCCCTTGGATGTCCATAGATAATGTACCCCATTAAAACTTTACTAAGAACAAACCCTGTTGGAAAAGATCTTAGTGAAAGAAAAAGAGTACACATATCTTTTAATACGCATTATGTGTTGTCTCGTTAATAGGCTTACTAGGAAAATCTAGTGGGATAAAACCTCAGCTAAGGAAAAAAGAGTGCAGCACGTATGTGCCTCCCCCTGATGAAAAGATCACTTAATTTCTTGGAGACGTCGAATTCCAAACTTGTGTAACAACTTCTCTAATGTTGAGATTGGCAATGCCTACGTGAATTATTGCGCCAAATTTTCACTCGAACGAATTTATTGAACATCCATTTCATCGTTCTATTGAAGATTGTCTCTGCAAAACTTTGGTGAAATGTACTTTATTATGTCTCCTTCAATATATCTTTCTTTCAGTTGAGTTACGCAAGCAGCATCGTCTTCAATATTACTAGTTCTCTTTAAAAAAACCACACGTCTCATTCGTGTTGAGTCACTTAATTTATAAGCTTTTAGTATCTTGGTATGAAGAACGCACTTCATGTAATTCTCTACATTTGCATAACCAACAAAACTTGGCACTATTTGTTAGAATAAGCAAATCTATACCAAGGATTCCTTTTGCAATATAACAGTAATCGTATTTCAATATATCCACATAGGAGTAAAACTATACTTGCTAGCATATTGTTATACGCTCAAAGTTCTAGCACGATACATTAGTGTACCAATTTCACTAGACACGAAAATAAATCATGTACCCCGTGATTTCTCTAATCCACATAAGGATTTGCTTAAACGTTATTTAATAAATTTCTTGGAACCTTAATATGCTTTAGAATAGTTTAAATCCTTCAATGATTTTTATACACGCATATCAAATTTTTAGGTATTGCCAGACTAAAATCTGAAATCAATTGCATCCACCACAAGAAAACATGTTTCCATATAATCAATACCAGGATATTTACGAAAAATCATGTGCCACTAGTCGTGTTTATGTCTATCGGCTTGATTTTTCATTTCACTTTCAGGTGTTGGGACTATCCATCCAACTTCACATTATTCATGTGAAGTCAATTTTCATTGTATATTTTTCATTTGGCCAATCATTTATTTGTCCAAATTCCATGACAGATATGAGCTTAAGATCTTCGTCAATATTAATAATATTGAGCACTACATTATATCAACAAAATCATTGATGATCATCTTATATCGATTCCATCATCAGTCTATAGCTTATCGAGATCTCATTAGTTCAGGTACCCGAGCCTCTCCCATGAGGTCTTATAAATAATTATGTCGTAGTGCTCTTATAGAGCACTTGCCTCCTTATTTGTTCCATTTGGAGCATTAGCAGCTGAAATATGATAAATGTTGGGATCACCAACACATATCCCTAACCATCTTTGGGAACCCATCTTTGTGTATTGTGGTGGAACAATTAAATTGTATAGCACACCCACATCTCTAGATAAAAATTATTTGGTTCCTGACCCTGAACCAATTATGATAGAGAGAATTTATCATAACTTGTTGGCTAGATGTGTACACATGTTGTTGTATATTAAATAATATATCTTATACCGAATTTCCTTTTGGGAGTTTTATTCTCATAACCAATGGTTTAGCTGTAATTGGAGGCATACAATTTCTGCTATAGCAACTTAGATTTAAACAATCATTTTCAAGATAAATCATCATTATTTACATTCTGGAACTGTGCTTTAATAATTTGAGCAATCAACCTTGCAAATTTCAAAGTGCAAGTTGATAACAAATGCACATGTGATCGTACAATAGATGCATCTAGAAAAATCATATAATAGTAAATAGTCCACATGGCAGGTTATTGGACCCACAAATATATCACATTTTATTTATTCCAAAAACCAAGGGATTCAATCCCAACCTTAGCTGGTATGTCATGAGAATAAGCAACACAACTGAATTCTTGAAGAATTGTTTATTTCTTCAATATATGCCAATGTGAAATCTAAATCAATTTTTTTTCATTATAATTGAACCAGGATGGCCAACCGGTCATGCCAACTAATAATTATTTCAGTAAACCTCTAGTGTACTTGTGGCATGTGATTCCATCATCATGCTTATACTTGTGTAGTACAAATAGGAGAAGAGTCGGATAACCTTTTATATTTACCCGGTGATTATAGTAATATGAAGATATTCATTATTCCTTTCATTTATAGTCTTAATATGCCAACCACTTTGAATAATATCTTTGAAACTCAAAAAGTTCTCTTTTGTGACTTACTACCATCAATGCCATGAATAATTTTATTTATTCGGGTAGTAACAAATTCGCTCTTCTCGAGCTCACAATTAATTTTATACTACAAGATTGTTTATCGCACCATCCAAGTATTGAATATCTCCTCCACAGGAGAAATTATATTATTATTTTCATGGTCAAAATCATCATAAGGAAAATCATTTCTTGGTTTAATTTTGCCTTTTATAACTTTTTATAAGGCATGACAAAATATTATTGGCGTAGCACATGTACGCGACCAATGACAAATACGTGTAATCACACAGTAATATTCATTATCTTTCTTTCTCTCAAACCTCCCTTAGAGGTGAGTTGTAGTATTTATTCAACCATGCATAAATAAATTCTTATGCATAATTTGTTCAATCATGAATGAGTTTGTATTTACAATGCTTATCACAAGTAACATTTCTAAGGAATGGATCATAATCATTTGAATGTGCCTCATATACCACATTGATACATATTTCCTTCGCATTTGAAAGATTATTTTTAGAACCCTTATTGTTATCCTTTTTACAATGACCATAATGTGACTATTATTATTTTGATCTTTGGCATGCCACGTTTATTGGTCAACCACTTGTCTTCATTTAGACTTATTATGCACTGCTACCACATTCTTTTTATTGAATGATGCAAATCAAGTAGGATGGGCTTCATGATTCTTTCATGAAAAATAAATTATTTTTCCTTAGTCATCATTATATTACCAATATGGTGCATTGAGGCTCAAACCAATATCTTACCCCTATAACGGCATGTTAGGCCATAATGAGTTAGGACTCGAACCAACTCTTTGATGACCCAAACGGTCATCCTAAGTAATTCTAGCTAAATCTGTGTTTCGAGGCCCCGAAAGTCTTTGTTAATCTCACCTCGATATGGGTGCGTAGCCGGAGCGTGTAGCCGGGAAGTCTTTATGTTGAAATTTGATGAAAATGGAATTTTATGATAATTAAATGAATAAAGTTGACTTTGGTCAACATTTTTGGTAAACGGACCCGGACCCGTGATGTGACGGTCCCGGAGGGTCCGTAGGAAAATATGGGAATTGGGCGTATGCCCGGAATCGAATCCCGAGGTCCCAAGCCGGAGAAATGATATTTTAAAGAAAATTATTTTCTGAAAATAATAAAGAATTTTGTAAAGGAATAATTATGTGAAAACCGTGTTACCGGGCCCGTACTATAGTTCCGGAGCCCGGAACAGGTTTATTATATGTTATTGGTCTTATCTGTACAAAATTGGTGTAAAACGGACTAGGAATGGCGTGTTTCGGATCAAAATTGGAAAAGTTAAGCTTTATGAAGTTTTAAGAAAATTCTATGAGTTTTAAGGTTTAATTCCTTGTTTTTGATGATATTTTGGTGATTTAAAAGCTGGAATAAGTCCGTAGGATGTTTTGGGAGTTGTGTATATTTTTGGTTTTGAGCCCCGAGGGCTCGGGTGAGTTTCGGGTAGTTAACGGGGTGTAAAAGTCATGAAAAATCTGGTGTTTCTCCTGTTTCTGGTGTCAGGCCTTTTCTTCAGTGCGATCGCATATGCATCTCCGCGATCGCACAGCATTAGGTTGGTGGGGGAAAAGTTTACTCTATGTGATCGCATAGAGTTGCCGCGATCGCATAGTGTGTAGGTGTGATAGGATGGGGGCTGGGTAGTTACTCAGTGCGATCGCACTGGCCTTGTCCGCGATCGCAGCAGTGTAGGTCCAGGCGTCACTGCGGTCGCAGCCCTTGCCCTGCGGTCGCACCTCAGATGATCCCTAACCCTATGCGATCGCACTCCCTTGCCTGCGATCGCATAGAGTTATTTCGCCCAGCTATTACTTTAACCCCAAAACAGAATTCACCACGGGAATATCATATTTTCAGCCTTCTTCTTCTCCTCCCACCCCCATTGACGAGCCTCAAGCTAATTTCCCTCCATTAACACTTGGGTAAGTGATTCTAACACTAATTTCTTCCACTTTTCTTCCATAATCACTAGAATCTAGGCCTAAAATCCTAAAATCAAAGTAGAAATTAGGGGTTTTGGGTAGAGTTAGG